>OVBJ01000330.1:0-64049 GCA_900406535.1 Noccaea bulbosa
TGATCCGAAATATCTGAACCTATTACAAAATGCATGTTCCTGAGATTACAGGAAACCAAAACAACTACACCAAAAAAGGTAAACCAAATTCATGCTTAAAATTAGTTAACACAACATTTTTCTGACACTCAAGATCAATTCTTTTGACCAATTCTCTTACCATATGATCAAGATCACAAGAGCTAGAATGCTATGGTAAAAGTTTAACTGGAACAATTCGTAAAAGTGTCTTGAGAAAGAGACTCAATCGTGTTAATTTGCGGAGATGAAAGATCAGAATCAAGCTATCCTCCTAGCAACATTACTAACCATCCGTTATCAACATTACTCTAAGATCTGCTTACAACTATCCAACCTTAACTCCCCCTCTCTATGAGCATAAGCTCGTTCCTCGATACCAAGAGCCTTGAATATTTCCTCCAACAATACAGCTCCAGCAACAATGAATCAAGGCTATCTCAAGCAAAAAAAAAAAAACAAAATTTCCCGTGAAGAACAAAGGACCAAGTGCCAAACGTAGAGCAGCAAACATGGAGAGATTATCTCAAGCAATAAACTATTCTCTGCCTGATATATGAAATCAAAAGTAATGAGCTCAAGAAACATCAAACTGAAAATCAAAACATCAAAACCATCGACACTTAGTATCACAACTAACCCAAATTACGTTAAGCGGACTAAAATCAACAGCCAAAAACCATCGACACATAAACGATTCGATTCCAAAGAGGAACGATGGTTGATGTATAAAATAATCATAAAGATCATCAAATCTTTGATTCCCAACCAAAAATTGAAGATTTCTATAGGAGATTTCCAGAAATACACAAGCATGGAGAGAGAAGAAGAGACTTATGTCGCCGGATTCTTTTGATCCGATTCCGAAGTCACGACGTCAACGTATGCAGAATCTCGCCGGAGAGATGCAGAATCTCGGAGAGAAAGAGAGAGATAAAAGGAAAAATGAGTTTTTTTTTTTCTTAAACGGTGAATAAACATAGGTTCGACACGTGTCGGGTTTTTAATCAGACAGAAATTTCTTGCTTGGAACTTGGTTCTAGGAAATTGTTTTATTAAATCTTTTTATAAATGTGTTTCAATGTTTAAAACCTTCTTAAAAACCCTGTTAAATGCTGCGATGGAGATGCTCTAAACTTTTTTCTGCCGCCATAATAAAAAATATATACTATAGAGTAATTACCTAACTAATGCCCCTAGTCAAAATAGTATATTATAGAATTTTAATTAATTTAAGTACATACTACACACTTGATTTTTGTAAGTTCACAATATACACACTTATAAGGAATCTGATTATGAGAGGATCGCACAGCCAAATAAAATACAGAAAACACATTTAAAAGCCGTTTAATTTCCAACCGTTGGATCTTCCCTTTCCCTCCAAAGAGATTAGATCATATTTCGTTTTTATTTTCCCCAGAAAAAAACAGAGGAGAAGAAAGAAACAGAGAGAAGAGCAAGCTTCGAAGACGAATCAATGGCGGATCTGAAGAATCTCTTCCTCGTCACGAAACACCCATCAACGACACAGATTTTTCTAACTTCTCTCTTCTTTCTCTCCCTCTTCCTCCTCTCCTCTTCCTCTCTCTCACCTTTCTCTCCCTCACTGATCGTCTCGAGCTTCACCTCTCGTCTTCTCACGGCCGCGAATTTCTTCTCTTCTCCTTCTTCTTCCACTTCGACTGCTTCAGACACAGATGCGTTCTATTCCGTTTCTCCGAGAAGAATCCGCGTCGATAACGAGCCGAAGAAGATGGATTTCGCGAGCAAAGAATTGACTTCTTGCGACATATTTGACGGAAGTTGGGTCTTTGACGATTCCGAGCCGATCTATCCTCCTGGGTATTGTCCTTTCGTTGAAGATAAATTCAATTGCTACAAAAATGGCAGACCGGATTCCGGTTTTCTCCGTCATCGATGGCAACCTCACGGATGCTCGATTCCAAGGTCAGTTCGTGTTGTCACTTGTGAATTACGTTTTCCCCACTTCTCTTGTGACTCTGTTTTCGTAAGATGTTTCAATTTTGGTTCTGTAGATTCGATGGGAAGAAAATGCTGAAGATCCTGAGAGGGAAAAGAATTGTTTTCGTTGGGGATTCGTTGAATCGAAACATGTGGGAGTCTCTGGTTTGTTCACTTAGGTCAACATTGGAAGACAAAATCAGAGTTTCAAAGGTTTCTGGAAAACAGAGTAATCTCCATAACGAAGGCTTTTACGGTTTTAGATTCAAAGTAAGTATCTCAGAATCTCTGTTTATTGGTTTTTTGATCGTTTTAATTTGTTTGATGAATTGTATATTGTTTCTTTTGTAATAGGACTTCGGATGTTCTATAGACTTCATCAAATCACCGTTCCTCGTTCAAGAATCAGAAGTTTTGGATGGGTATGGGAAGAGAAAAGAGACACTAAGGCTTGATATGATCCAACGATCGATCACGAAGATATACAAAAATGCGGACATTGTCATATTCAACACTGGTCACTGGTGGACTCACCAGAAAACCAACGAAGGGTAATGAATATAAGCTTCTTCTCTCTAAGAAAAAATGCCCTAATTAGCATCCCTTAACGGGTTCCATTTTACAGGAAAGATTATTTCCAGGAGGGAAATCGAGTTTACGAAAGATTAGAAGTGAAAGAAGCTTACACAAAAGCTCTTCATACATGGGCTGATTGGGTTGATTCCAATGTTAACACCACAAAAACCAGAGTCTTCTTCGTCGGTTACTCCTCTTCACATTTCAGGTAAAGATAGCTTTCTTTCAGTCCAAAGTATCTCTGTTTTACTTTCGTTTTTGAGTTTAGACCGCAGAAAAAGGGATGAAATAAGATTTAGGGTTTTAGAGAGTGGAATAGTTTTCTTTTAGCCCAAGCAATCTCTATTCTAATTGCAGAAAAGGGGCGTGGAACGCGGGAGGGCAATGCGACGGAGAAACAAGGCCGATAGAGAACGAGACTTACACTGGAGGATATCCATGGATGATGAAAGTGGTGGAATCAGTGATCTCTGATATGAAAACGCCTGTGTTTTACATGAACATCACGAAGATGACTTGGTACCGAACCGATGGTCATCCGTCGATTTACAGACAGCCAGTGGAGGCCCGAGGAAGTTCTTCGGCAGCCGGAATGTTCCAAGATTGTAGCCACTGGTGCTTACCTGGAGTTCCTGACTCATGGAACCAGCTTCTCTACGCTACTCTGCTAGTTTCACGCGGTTCCTTGCCTTACAAGTCACTTGGAAATCTCTCGTAAGATGGTGTTTTACTTTCTTTCTCTTTTTTAACAATTCGTTAGCAAGCTTTACTTTCCATTGTTCTTGTGAAACCTAGTGAAATAAAAATCCCAAATATGTAAAAATATCTAGAAGCTGTACCATCTTTTAAACCCTCTCCAAAATCAGTTAGAAGCTTCTCTTATTTAATCTTTTGTTTCATTTTTACTCATAGAATTACACTGATACTGATAGTATGCTTTTGCTTTCCAGCCAATATCTTATTTTTCATTTTACTTTCCAGCCATTTTAAGTTTACGACAAATGTCTTGCAATATACGAAGCAAACTGTTGTATATTCGCCATTGAAATTATTAGAAACGAAAACAATAAAAAGTTATGAGATATTTGTTAAATAACCTAGGTAAATAAAAATGTGGAACTAAAATGATTTAAATATTGGTAGTAACTACAAATAAAAATGATTAAATTGTGGGTCGCTATTGCTATCGTGAACGACTACCAAACGAACACAGTCGTAGTCATTGCAAATTAACGTGAGTTTTTTTAACAAAAAAAAAAAGAGTATGGAACTGTGGTTTTTCAAAAAAAAAAAAAAAGAAAAAAAAAAAAAAAACTATGGAACTGTGTTAAAATAAAATTATAAAAAAGATACGAGTTCAGATAGTGTTTGCTAATATAGTGCAATTTTTTTTTTTTTTACTCAATTAGCTAAAGTAGTGGGATTATGTAGTCTTATCATTTTAGATAGTTATAAAAGACTTTTTAAAAAAACTTTGGTGTAAGCCTTCTCTCAGTATTAAACTTCGAACGGGATATTCACTTCTATTAATTCTGAGCATTCGCATTTAAAAGTCCAACTAACTGGCAATGGGTTACAGATCCAACTTGTGTCCATCTTTCAGTTTCATATGATCGTGATGTGCTTCACAGAATCAGAGCCATACCGATTACCGACATATCTCTTTCTTTCTTTTTTGGGTACATCACTAATTAATTGAGTTACAGATTACCAAAATTTGTTCGAAAAAACTTGTTTTGGATTTAAATACTCAAATAGTTTTTTGGGGGAGGGATTTAAATTTTCATAAATAAGAGTGGTCTTCTCACAAATCAATTCAAAAATTAGTATATTTTTGTTATTTTGACTATTTGAATTCTGCATATTGATTTCTTATTGGTTGAATTGTGTTAGAATTGATAATAAAACATGTTTTATTTTGAAAAAAAAAAAATTAATAATTTTTTAATCTGTGTGCATAAGGTTAAAAGGCCACTTATTACAGAGAGTAGTTTACTATTTTTGTTTTCAGTAGAATAATTAATTTGGAGAAATGAATGTAAAAATTATTAATTAGAATTTTCTTGGCTAAATAAAATCAACATAAACGCTATTTTTTCAGAACATACAATTGAAATGAAATGGTGAAATTGATCTTCGAATGTAGAACTGTCTTGAAAGAAACGACAACTTATTATTTATAAGTAAGGTTATATTCATTTCTGATGAGGCTTGAGAGATTTGTCAAAATAATCAGATTTTATGTAAGCCTCTTGATAGCCTTCGCCTTTGCAGGAAGGCCAAACGTGAATTCTTCATCCCAAAGCTCAAATTAATTACGTCTTACAACACTATATAAAAAGGTCTAAGTCTTTTCGTCACTCGACTAGCAACACAAAAGAGCGAGAACTTACAGACATAATTAATGTTTTACAATGCATAAACATTTGATTATTATTCTTGGTAGTACAATTGGAAATTTAATTTTGGGATTTCAACAAAATAAAATTTTCATTTTTAGAAAAAATAGTTTCGCTTTCCATAGCTATGGGGGTACAACAAGTGTATATGTATGCGGTTACATGCAGGCCATGTCAATGAGAACGGTTGGTTGGGGTTATTGATTGCTCAAGAGCTCATTTGCAATACAAATCGTATTTATATCAAAGGTCAGATTTATGTAAGTTGGTGAGAGGATCGCAGGATCCTCATGGACCTGCATGGCCATTATAACCTCCCTCTTTATACATTTTATTTATACGAACGGACCCTTACGCGACCCAAATAAAACATTTCAACAAATTTTACATACAAAAATCGCGAAATATACATAAATATACAGCACACATAGTTAAATTAGTTTTGAATTATGCGTATACTAATACCAAGATATTCACATTCCAGGGGTCTTAGTCTAGAAATTCGGGTGCATAAAATAATTATGCAATAAAAAATTAGCCTAAGCGAAAATTGAGATTTAAAAAAAAAAAATCGATTTCTCTATACATCATACTGAGATTAACCTAAGATTCAATAGAATTTTCAAATAATGCCTCACGAGTCACGATCCCAACTCTTGATTTCGATTGCTATACAAGGCAATAATTATAATATGTTATGTATATTTATATAGCGTATGCATATAATCATCCTGCAAAATAATAAATATATTCTAATGAGTTAAGGATCGGTGTATACATTCAATATAATGGATTGTGCTATGAATTTTACAAAGGAATAGAGGTTGAGACTTGAGAGAGAGAAAGAGAGAGCTAGAGAAACAAAGGCGAAGAGACAAGGACAAAAAGAATTTAGAGCAGTGCCTTTAATGGCAAAGCTTTAGCTTGTTGTTACTAAAGAGACTCGTGATGTCTACGTGACTGGCTCATACATAATGTCATCATCCTTTTTCTCTTCACTCCTTCAACATTCAATATTCATTTTTATATTAGAATTTTATTGCCAATTTTTTTTTTTTTTTTCTATTAGTATACCTTAAGATATTATTGCCAAATTTTTTTTTCTTTTTTCTTCATGACGTATGAACATATGCACCACGATAATTATTATGTGCTGAGATTTTTTTATTTCATTTTTCTACTTTTTTAACGATACAGCTAAGAAGAGGTGACAGGGGTAAAACTATATGATTTACAAACAATAATGTCCTCATACTTAATTAGCAATTTTTCATATTTTATATTTTTGTCAACATTACAACACAATAATCTCTTTTTGTTTTATCTAACACAAGCAGCTAAAACAAATGGTCGATCAGTATATTATTAGCTTATTTAAATATTTATATAAAAATTTATAAATGATAAAAGTTAAAAGTTTAGAAGAAATTATAGCTACTAATATTGATAATGAAGTTGAAAATACCCTCTGTTTTCTGATTTTATTTTTCTCCTATCTATCTAAATAGCGGTCAAATACAGGTTGCACTTGATGTAAGAACAGTCTTTCTGAGTTGATATATAATTTTACATTCAATTCAAACAAAAAAATGAAGTTGAAAATAGTTACAAATTACATAATTAGAGATAACAACTACAAAAATTAAGTCGTTCTTCCATATATACGCTAATTCTTTCATCTCCATTATTTTGTTTACCATGTCAGGGAAGAATCTTATTATTTTATAATTTGTTTCCCATTCGGTATGAAATAACTATTGACGAAGCTGAACTGCTAAAGACGTACTAATGGAAGAAAAATGATCAGATAAATGTAGAAATACGATTAACACCAGACTGAAAAGTATAAGCAGTACATATTGACCAAGAACACAAGAAAGTCGTTGGAATCACCTACCTTCTGGACGGTACCGGAATTAACCGATCCATATAACTATTTATTCAACAATTAAGCCAGCAAATAATTTTGGCCTACCACAAATGACAAAGCAATACATGAACATGCCCACTTATGAATATGGTCCAAGATCTTCCACATAAGCGTCTTCATATTAACGCATGCATATATAGACATTGTCGCCGACTCTATAATACTCATTAGACGTGTTCTTTTCATTGACTCTTATTCTGATTTGATACGGTGTTGCACTAATGTTGTTTGTCCTAGAAATATCTGATTTGAATCCGGCCGAATACATAAACGTTCTTACATTTGTACTTTAGCCAGCGCTTCGACCAAATATCTTATATTATACTCTTGAACACTTTAACTTAAACAAATGAATTAAAACCTCTTGAAGAGGCAAACAAGTGAACAAAAGAACGTTGCAGACACAGAAACGACACACTTTCATTAAATGCATGCTCAAGTAGGTATGTACATATATATTACATGCATGTACATGTATATGCAAGTACGCATGTAGGTATAAACGTATACATAGTAGTAAATATCTTGTAGGCACGGAAAAGTGTAGAAAGAGGGACCAAAGGTTAGAAGGAGAGGTACGTGGAGTGTCTTTTGTGCGATGGTTTTGAGGATGGACAATACATAACTTTTAATTCCACCGCAACGTGGTTCATTCCTTCACCTATCCGACATCGTTTTCAAACTTCACTCTCCCTTTCCCTTTTGTCCTCTCTATATTAATCACCTGAATGATGCGCTCCTTTTCACTCACTCACTCACTCGGTCCAAAAAGTGTTCTCTTTTTTTTTTTTTTTGTTCTTTCTCTTTCTCTTCTTTTGAGAGAAGAGATCCATCGAGAAGCCATGGGAAGGGCTCCGTGTTGTGACAAAATAGGGTTGAAGAAAGGGAGATGGACCGCCGAGGAAGATGAGATCCTCACTAACTATATCCAAACCAATGGTGAAGGTTCTTGGCGGTCGTTGCCTAAAAAAGCCGGTATTTAAATCTTTAAAAATCCGGATTATATTTTCCAACATCTATAGAGATCACTATTCTGCGATTGTTTCATATTTTCCCTCCAAAAGGGCTAATTTCTTCAAATTGTTATACAAGTTACAATGACGATTCCTTTCTTAAGATTTGCCGTCTTGCATTATTACTTGGCAAATATAGTTAAATAAAAATGGAAAAAGCCAATTAATCTGTTGGCCAATTAATCTGTTGGCTTAGATTCTAAATTCTAATTAATAGAAGAGCAAACTGCATTTGTCTGATATTTATATAGCAATAATCATTTTGTATGAAATGTAAAGGATTACTAAGATGCGGAAAGAGCTGTAGACTAAGGTGGATAAACTATCTGAGAAGGGATTTGAAAAGAGGAAATATTACGGCCGAGGAAGAAGATATCATCGTCAAGTTGCATTCCCTTCTCGGCAACAGGTAATCAATAATCCATTTTAATCCACGTCACCTCGATCGCAGATATGTGATTCAGAATTTCGTGTTAACAAAGTTGCCACTGTCTGAGTAGTGACTGTAGGCGGGGTGGCGGGGTCGCATACAGTACAATTATTTACACGTCTTGTCAACTTTTAGAAACAGAGAGAAATGGTCAGACTCCGATCCAACCGTCAAAAAATAAAATGTAGAAAAGAAAACTATAAATTATTTATTTATTTATGCACTGCTCTGATCTTGTGACCATCGTAACAATGCAGCCGTTGAGCGCTGTTGGAACGGTCCAACTTTTTGTTGTTTCTTATAAAATCTAATTAAATACATCCAATAAGAAAAACTATAAATGGATATATTCAATTTGACTTTTTGTCAATAAAAAGCATTGGCGTTATGCTGCTCTGGGTCTAACTGAATTGATTTCCTTAATTAGTCCTGTCTTCATCTGTGTTGTGTACAGCCATGATTGTTACTGGCTATCTGACCACGTACTGTAACCATCCATTTTCCTTATTTATATAGTATGAATTATTTTATTTTATTTTCTGCAAAAAAATGGCCTTGAAGACTTGAACTAAATCCAATGAAAAGTCAAATTACGTTAATTTAATTGATTTTTCCTCATTTGTATTGTTTCACATGTGTGCGTACAACTAATTTATTTTTATTTTTATTTTTATTTTGTGTAGATGGTCGCTTATTGCAACACATCTACCGGGAAGAACAGACAACGAAATTAAAAACTACTGGAACTCACATCTCAGCCGCAAAATCTACACCTTCACTGCCGTTTCCGGAGACGAACACAACTCGAACGTAGATGATTTAGTCCTGAAGAAACCTTCTGGTTCTGGAGCCAAGAACAAGAACAATGCCAAGAAGAAGAAGAAGGGAAGAACTAGTAGGTCATCCATGAAGAAACACAAGCAAATGGTGACGGCCTCGAAATGTTTCTCACGGCCAAAAGAGCTAGAGAGTGAGATCAGTGAGGGAGGGCAAAACAGTAATTTCGAAGGACAGCCTATGGGGCCTTATGAGTGGTTGGATAGTGAGATAGAGCGGCTCATGAGTACTTTCGTCTGGGAATGTACTAGTGGAGAGGCTGTGATTAAAGCGAATGATGAAGAGTTTGATCAGCACAAGGTATCTGAGATTGGGGACAATAGTAGTTGTTGTGTGGGTTTGTTTGAGGAAGAACAAGGAAAGCTTGGTAACATAGAGGTTGATCATGTCATGAATGTGGAAAAAGAAAGAGAGGGAAGTGTTTTGAGTTCAAATTATTCAAACGAAAATGGTGATAAAGATTGGTGGCTTGGTCTATGTGATTCTTCAGAAGTTGGATTTGGGATTGATGAGGAGTTGCTTGACTGGGAGTTTCAAGGTAGTTTGACTTGCCAAAGTGATGATCTCTGGGATCTCTCAGATATTGGAGAGATAACAATCGTGTGATATTATCAGCAAGTGGATATAGTACATGTGAACGCGTATTAGCCCAATAAAACATCCATCTTTTGATTGTAAAGTCTATTAGGACTCATAAACAAACTTAGTTTCTTTTAGCAAGTCTCCTTCGCAGTGTTTTATCTCTTTTCTCGTTAATATTTTGTTTTGAGCTTTTTTTTTTGTCTTCTGGGGTTCTTATGTTTTATCTTTCATTTTCAGTCTCTTCTTAGCTTCCATGGTAAATCCCAGATATCGGTTTGTTCGAGGCCAATCCCGGATCTGGTGACCCAGCGATTACTTTGTTTAAATTTATTTTCTTGTTACAAGAAAACCTTATCTATCTATACTATTAAAACAGATGTACAAAATAAGGATTTCAACTCAACAAAGAGGATATCCCTGTGTCCAAACATGCTATAACCCGGAATTAACACCAAAATTAAGAAAAAAAACCGATCCAATTGAAAACAAACTACACGCGGATCTTCCTTGCCACTTAAAACAGACCGGATTCGGATTGATCTCGAAATTGACGGAACAAGAAAACCGGTAATCGTGATAGTCAATCAGAAATAAAGACTCCAAAAATAATTAATAGGCCCTGATAATCACACCATCAAAAACGGCAAGTGAGTAACTAGCAAGATAATCACGGAATCAAAAACGGAACATAAGGTAAATTATTCAAAAATAAGATATTTGAGATCCCTAAATATATGCTACTTTCGAAAATCAGTGGTCAATAACAAGAACAAAAGGAATATGACAATAAATTGAATGTATATTCGAAATTAAATTCCTCTAAACCTAATGGAGAATCCTTGAAACACTATAAATACATAGATAAGTTGATCACAAGAACCTCAAAATTTTGATAGAAATAGAAAGTTGACGCTTTAAATTTTGACGCTACATTCACCATACATGTTTTGTTACAAACATTTAATCGGTGTTTTTTTTTCTTCTTTTGCAGGTTGTAAACAGGATGCGGAAAGGTCATGAACTAAGATGGAAAATCAGTGATATCTTATTTGAATGATAATCAGTGATAGTTGTTGTCTATTGAAACTCAAGAGGATGAAAAAGCTCGAAAATCGGGAATTTAAATCAGAAGGTGATAACTACCATACTCTTCTCAGGTTAGCCTTTTTATCCTTCTTAGTTTAATCTGAAGTCATTTTTCAACTGATAAGATGCTTCCTTACAATATTTTTATTTCGCTTAACTGAATGTACTAACATAACAGAGATTACAATTCTTTGCTCCATTTAAGTTTTTAAAATATCATTTTCCAATATTCAGAAAAGTTCAAAGTAAATACCTCTAAAATCAGGAGCACATATCCTCTTAAAAGGATCATATCCTAAACCAGGTTCCGCTTCGGATTGAGAGCACATATCTGCAACAGAAAATGGAGAAACAAAGAATATCATTACAATCAATGTAACTACTCAAAGGTAATATCTACAGAACTTCTGCAGCTCCTAAGATTATTTTCATACCTAAGATCATTTGTGACTAAGTGTTCACAAAACTGCGTCCAAAATTGGAGAAGACCAAACCACTCAAAAGAAATATAACCTAACACATGACAAAAGCAAATAAAGAGAGAAACAAAAGCAGACTGCATGATAACATCATGACTCATGATTAATGAACTAAAAGGGAATGTTCATACATACTAAGATATCGAGAAAAGCTTACAACAAACATTACCAAAAGAACATGTGAGAATTTGTACCAAAAGATATCGAGAAAAGCGCACATCAAACAGATAATTCATCATATACTAACTGAAATAGATGAAGTAGGACACTTTTATGAAAATAATTAATTTAAACTCAGCAATGTGATTTGTGAGCTTATTATGTTCTTTCAGTGGAGTATCTATCCATCATTCCACACCTACTCCATTGGGCAATAATAACTATGACAATGATCTACAAATTACAAGGGAATTTTATCGTTAATAATGAAACCGTAAGTTACCTCACAAAAATGGTATCTATGAGTTTGGAATACTAATCTATCACCTCACAAAAACAAGGAAAACATAAAAACACAAGAATCGGAATTGAAAACGTTATGATATCTTCTCAATGCTTTGTATCAATTCTCCGTTTTTATCCAAACCTAAACTTAGACTATTCTAGCAACCAGTTCAAACCAAAAATATCAAATTCTTTACAGCTTAGTATATCAATCAAATGAATGATATTCACAAAAGGATGATGAGTAAACCTGCGATTTGGACTCCCAAACACTCTCGCCAGACCAAAATCAGCTAACCAACGAAATGTAATCTACTCAACAATGTAAAGCATCAATTACCCAATGGAGAAGAGAACTCCTCGATGTCGTCTTTCGCAGGAGTTGTCCTCAACAATGCTCTTGCTCTCCAAATCCCAAATCGATTTAGCTCCTCACATTATCACCACATAGAAATACATATAATCAGAAATCAATTAAAACCCAACTGAAACCCAATCGAAACCAGAGAGATGCCGTCAAATAAACCCACGACGTCGGAAGCCAATTGAAATCCAAAACCAGAATCAGAAAACCCACAAACCAAAACTCTGGAAATCAATTAAAACCCACGAAACCCATCAACATGCAGTGCATAAGAATCGACGAAAAACAACAAATGAGAGAGAGATAGCGTTTATACCAAGAGATTTGGAGAGAAAGAGACGGAAACAGAGACGGAGACGGTGGAGAAGAAAAGAGACAGAGACGATGGACGTGGTGGAGGATGATCATTCGAAGATTTCAGGGATACCCATTTCATAGATTCCAGAGAAAATCAATGAGATGAGAAAAGTCGAAGGTTGTTTTGGTGTGGTTGCAGAAATCGGGTCTAAGCGGCTAACCCGTTTAATTATCTTCAGACCTGTTTCGTTAATAGGCCATAACTCGACAAAAAGTGATCTTCAAAGTGAATCGTACAAGCGTCGACTGGATCTAAAAGATGAAGTGAAGAAGAAGGAGAAAGAGAAAGAGAGACGGCGGCGGTGTTCGTGAGAAAAAATGGAAGAAGAATGACCGTCCAAAAAATATTATTCCGACTTTTTTTTGGTCGATGCATTTGTTTATTTTACTGATCGCGTTGCCAAATGCCCACCGTATTACGGTGGTATATTATGATAGGATAATCTTTTATTTTTAGGCTTTAGCTATGATATACATGTAGATTTATAAATAAAATCGTTGAAAACTAATAGAAAATTTACATATGATCTTCATTTGTTGTTTGTTTCTATGGATGAATTTATGGGTTCTGGAAAATTGAGAGAAACTTTCCCTTTTTTCCCTTTTTTTTTTAAGTTTCATATTTTAATTTAATGAATAACTTTTTTTTTACATTTTTTCTTTCATTCAAAAACAACATTAAATACTTAAATAAGACACAATATTTTAATCATAGTGCATTCAGTCATTTATATGGCTTTGTCTAAAAAATAATAGTATAGATTAAAGACATCTAGAGATCATCATTTTTATATAGAGCATTGTTGAGGACAACTCCTGCGAAAGACGACATCTCGAAACTACCATTAAGCATATATTTGCCAATAATACGTTTCCCTATAAATACTTGGAAAATATATAATCATTAGATTTTATCGGTAAATTTTCATATATTATCACTTTTTTGAAAATATTATAATGTTTCTTCAGCAAGTCCAACAATATTTAAAATATAGAACATATATAGAATCTTTGTGAAAATGAAAAAAAAATATATGTTGTCACAACAATATTTTAATCAAACTTAAAAATAATATATAATATTAGAAAATTAATATTCACAAGTTAAATTAACTTAAAAGTTAGCAACATCACGGGTGGGAACCAACAGTATTTAGATCACGGTTTTTCGAGACCTAAAAATAATAGATCTGATAAAAGATGAAAATTTGTAATATTGACTTTAACATGTCTCATGGACAAATTTACAAAAGAAGAAAAAAAGATGATAAGATCTACAAAATATAGATTTTGATATGATATCAAATTGATATTATATTATTTTAGGTTTCAGCGGTACTAATCACGATTAACTTCAAATTAAAAGAATTTGATTTGCTCATATCATTGTATCGACAAAATCAATAATTATCCGTTTCATTAATGAAAAAAACACACATGTTGGGACAAAACTTATTTCATGAAGACCATAGTCTATTACCAGCAAAAGTCCATCATTTTTATCGTTCTGGCCCAATAAACCGAAGTAGAATACCCACAAATATTAATGATCACACATTTACTTTATCTCATACTTAGATAGTCTAATGATATTAATTTATTAATATATATCACAAACATACTATTATTTACATAATTACAATATAAATACTTAAAAATTTAATCAAAATTTACAACATCCCGTGCTGATCATAAATAACTTCAAGTTAACAATTTTGATTCTCTCAAAGTTAACAATATGTCGGCCTGTCGACAATACGAGTCAAAATCTAATGAAATGATCGAGAAAATTTGATTCTCTCAAATTTAACAATATCGATAAAATCAATAATTATCAGTCTCAGTGACAAAAGAAAAAGTATACTTATTTTTCTTCAATAAAAACAACGATCTGTGCTGTACTTATTTTTCTTCAATAGAAACAATAACCCGTACTTATGCGTTTTGGCTCAATATTTTTCTCCAGCCCAATATGCTACCCAAATTAACAACATCCCATATTTAGATACACAATTATACTAATTCATTATTATACATTACAATCATTTAATTGTTTACTTAATTACAGTGTTAATAATTAAAGTTTATTTAACGAAAATTACAACAGCCTGTGCTTCTCAAGCACGGGTACTCCACTAGTTGGTTAATTAATGCTAAATCATAAAACAACGAAGTCTATGATTTTATTCTGAGTTTTAAGTTGAATCTTAAATCTTTAGTGATTTGTCAACAATTTTTTTTCTGTGGAATTGATTGTCAGACAAATGGTTTTTTTTCTTTGTATTGTCAGACAGAATCGCTTAATTGATTTTTTTTTTTTTTAGTTTTTTTTTTTTGACATCTATTATTAATAATTCTGAATTGAACTATCAATGAAACTAATTTTTTATTTTAAATATAATAAATATATCATTTATGCTATTTATTTGTATATTACTATGTGTTTTCGTTTTTTAGCTAGTATTCTTAGTAAAAATTGTTTTAACATATAAGAATGAAGCGATTGTTTCTGTTTTTGATTAAAAAAAAACTTATTACATCTGTTTATCTTTTCTTAACATACATATATATGAAGTATATTGTTTTTGTTGGTAGGTCTATTTAATACCAGATGAATATTTGGTAATTGATTTATGTATGTTATTTCATCATGGTCGTTTCATATTTAAAAATAATTATGTGATTCATTTCCAAATATTTAAAATCTCCTTATCATTAGGTTTAATATTTTGTTTTTTTGTTATTATTTTACTATTGTTAAATAATATTTTGAACAGAAATATCACCTAAATTGAATGTTATTTAGATCAAAATTTGGTTAGTATTTGTTTTAGTTTCTTTAGATTTGTAAATTTAAATGGTGAACATATGTATATATTCAGAAGGAAAACTTAGCATTTGATTCAGTTTTTTAGTTTGAATGGAAAAATTAACTTCAAACTAAAAATCTATTTTTTCTCGCTTTTTTCAATAAGTGGGTTATAGATTTTGTTTTCCTTTTCTTATTTATGAAACTGAAGAATTTTGCTTTTCACTAAGCTAAACCCTTTTAGCCTCTTTTCTTGCTCCGTCGCTGCTTAGGTTTGAGGTTCTTTTAGATTTCATTTTCTCTTTTGATGTACGGAACCTACACGTTTTCTTAGCTCAGTTGTCGCTTAAGGGTTCCAGTTGATAATTGCAATTGCTTTTAGATTTCGATGATGTCTCTTTTATTCCATTCATTTTCAGTTCATTCTCAATCAGCTGATGTCTTAGTGTTTCTGTTGGGAGCTTTGATGATCCACAATCTATTCATGGACTTGCTCATTTAACTGAGCATTTACTCTTTCTTGGTTCAACAATATTTAATTGATTTAATTTGTGGTTAATGGTAATCAATTAATTGATTTAATTTGTGGTTAATAGTAATCCATTCCCAATCACCTTGTTTTTTAATTTGTTTTTTAGCTACATGAGTACGTGAGCGATAATCGTGGTAACACCAATATGCCCATAGAGAACTAGACCACACCACTTTCACTTTTGCTGTCCATTCAAATCACCTTCATGGTGCTCTTGAAAGGTTTTTCTCTTTAATTCATTCTTAGTAGGTTATGCTTCATCTTAATCGTAATAAGAAAATAAAACACTAGTTTTCTTTTGTCAGGTTTGCCATCTTTTCATTGATCCCCATATGTTAATCTCACGTTTGGAGTCAGAGATCATAACTATGGTTGAGTCTAAGCACAACGATTCCGAACGCCTTGATCAATTGATAGCGCATATTTCTAAAGTCGGTCACCCCTTCAACCGTTTTTCTTGGGGTATGTTTATATGCTTTTGCTAGAATGTGTTTTTGCACCATTATTTTGCTAAAAATGTGTTTTTGTTGAATTTGCACACACACATGCAACAAGGAATCTCTTTCCAAGGTTTCCCTTGCAGAGCTTCGAGAAGCAGCATTGAAGTTTTTCAATGATCACTATTTAGCCTCTTCAATGAAGCTTGTGGTTGTAGGAAAGGTAATATTATCAATTTGATTGTTTGTTTTTTTTCTTCATCATCTTCTATTCCATGTTAGATTATACATTTGATATCCTTCAGGACTTACTCTTTTATGGTTTTCAGAGTCATTCACTCTTCTTGTAGAAGTTTAACTCTTTTTGTAAAATGTTCTTATCTCAGAGGGTGAAGGATCCTTGTTCTCTTTCTTACAGGACAAAAGATGAATAACATGGTTACATGCTGATGTTGGTCCAAGCTCAGGTTTTTCAGTTGATAAAATATCCTCATCATATAGCTGCACTTATGCAACTCAATTATTTAGAGTTGAGTTCAAACTGACTAATGAGGGCTTGAAACAGGTAACATAATACCCTTACGCCTTGTTGTAGTATGCTATTTTATCGTTATAAAACACAATTATTTCCCGTTAATTGACAGAAATATTCGCTGGTTGATCACGTATACATATATCTCAATCTATTGAGACCTGTCCTTGTTATAGTGATAATCATTCTTAGTAAGTTATAATGATAAGCATAGATAATAGATGTCGTCCTCGTTAGCGATAATCGTGAAGCCACCAATGCCCATAGAGAACTCGACCACACCACATTCAGTTTTGATGTCAGTTCAAATCACTTCATGGAGCTCTTGAAATGTTTTTTCTTCAATTCATTCTTAGTAAGTTATGCTTGTCATATTAATTTTAATACGAAATATATACTTTCTTTTGTCATCGATCCCCTCATGTTAATGGAGCGTGAGATCATTACCATGGCAAAAGCTAACAATAATAAGAAGCTATATAATGAGGAGCAGTTATTATAGCTCACTATAACAAGGACCAATCTGATTATACTAAATTATTATAGCTAACTAAACTAAAATATGCTATTTTAAAATGTTTGATATGAAAAGAATCATCCAACTAGGACCATTAACGAACGCTCGTCACATTATGTATTTTACACATCGTCGTTTAACAATATTCAGTACTTTTTTAAAAGAAATCTGAAAAGGAACCTGCGAATCTTTGGGCTTTAAGCAACCTTTGGCCGAAGCAATTCTACTATTCTTATCAAATATACCCACCTTTTTCTTTTTCTCCAACTTTCAATGCCTCTCATATATAGATGTAAGAAAAATTAAAGTATAATTAGTACTTTCAAGACATGAAAGAACGATTTTATGTGTGAGACATTGACAAGAGGCATGTCGAGAACAAGAGTACGAGCTGTGACCCATCATGATCTTGTTCCAAATCCTAAAACTACCGACCTCAGCAGCAAAACCGGAATGTTCATCGTTGTTTTGACCATAATCTTTGGCCTCTCCTGCTTTGTTCTCTGTCTCTATGCTGAAGCCACCAGATCTCAGGTATATTTTAATAGATGTATATATTATATTCTCTTTAATTTTGATCATCATATTTTCAAAATAAAGCAGTTATCAATATTCGAACACATAGAAACCAAGTAAAAATTTAAAAATAAGTACATGGTCGGTCCAAAATATGTTTTCAAGTGACTCGCATTTCATGTAGGCGACATGGGGAAGCAGCACGTGCGTGTACAACGGTAGCGGAAAAGCGCCGTTGTTGTGTGGTGCGATTGCGTTTGTGGGACTAGCGGTGGCGATGGTGGGCTTGCACATGTACTTGCTTATCGCTGTCACCACATCGCCGCCGCTAGTTCTGGTTACGTGGGATCCTGACTCTATTCCTGCGAAGACGCTCACTTTTCAAGCAGCCTTCTTCTTCGTCTCAACGTGGTAATTAAGTAGACTTATCATCACGCAACGATTAAAATTCGAATCTTATAAAATTAGCATATCCTCTCTTTTTCCATTTTGTACGTATTTTCTTAGCTATTGCACAGGGTATACTAGTCATAACCTAATTAATTATGTTAGTAATATTTTTTTTTGTAATTATACTATTTTTTGTTCCTACAAGGCTTTGTTTTGGTGTTGGAGAGGTTCTACTGTTGGTGGGACTTAGTGTGGAATCAGGGCATCTAAAGAACTGGTCTAAGCCAAAACCTAGTTGTATAGTAATCCGACAAGGCTTGTTCTCAGCCGCGGGTGTGTTCTCGCTTCTAACCGTCTTTCTAGCGACGGGACTTTACCTCACGGCTCTTCAAGCTCATAAAATCTCTAAAGATCTCGAAGATACACATAGAGAGATCCTTGAAGTATCAGTTCTTTACGCATCTCCTCCAAGATCGCCCACGAATCGGCTGGCTACGGTAGCTCGTGAAGGTCCTGCTACGGTGAGAGATGAGTCGGCGTCTTTGGAACACCTTGTTTCTTTAAAGCAACTTGCATATATAGTATAGGAAAGTAAATAACGTATAGTAGATAAGGTTAAGATATACTAATTAACATTGTTAATTCAGTGTAACATTCTTTTCGTTATACCAATTTCCTCGCGTAAATAAAACGAAAATTTTATAATGATCATTAACTGTTACTTATAGTTTAGGTTGCTTATTTGTTATGTTTAGATCACATAGTGATGATTGATAAATACGAAATTAATAAAGAAGCTGAGTAATGGAACTATTAATAAGAAGCTGACTAATGGAAATTCTAATGTGATCGGGTATTGAACCTGGTGTCTATTTTAGTGGAAACTTGTACAAAGTTACTCAAAAGTCTTGAAATCTCTCCTTGGTGATTCTTAACTCAACTTACATGGGCTATTTGTAATGGGTCACGAGAGGCCCATTGACGTTAACAATTTTTAACTCGACGAACATTTTACAACATTCGGAAAAGAGAGAGAGTGTGGTCCAGGAACATGTATGTGGTTCCATGGGAGACCAGACACTGAGTCCCTTTCTTTCTTCTCTGTCAAATTTAAGCCGCAAGATGACTATTCCTAACCAATACGCTGTCCAAAAAGCATACAATCTTATTTTTACATTTCTAAGATATGCCTTTACCATTTTATTTACCTTTTTCGACTATATATATTGTCAGTTTGACCAAGAAATTAATAATTCAAAAGCACTATCTCTATTGGAACCATGCAGAATAATAATAATAATATATGGTCTGAAATCTGAATACTATCTACCTGGCGGAACTCCTTGCCACTCTAAATTGTTTGTTTTTTTCTCTCTATAATCAATATATATTATTGGTATCTCAAGTTTGCACTATAATTCTTCTTTTTCAATGAATCATCTACTTAGGATCTTAGCCAAATGCGTCTGCTGTTGTACAGTTATAATTCAATGAAATATGTGATCCATGTTTTCAATGTCTACAAGTGGTAAAGCCACCGAATCAGGCTACATTAATTGTACCAGGTGGTCAATTTGTACGTAATATTAAAATTTAAAAGCAGCAAATTGATATTTACGTAGCCCCAAGAATTAAATTTCGGGGATTTTCTTAATGTTTTCGAATAGTTAGCAGCAACCATTCCTATACAAATGCAAATTTTACCCAACAAAAGGAATTTTGGAAAATTGGAATATAAAAGAGACTGATTTGTGATAATTGTGTGAGTTGGTGT
Organism: Noccaea bulbosa; assembly: GCA_900406535.1. Classification (NCBI taxonomy): domain Eukaryota; kingdom Viridiplantae; phylum Streptophyta; class Magnoliopsida; order Brassicales; family Brassicaceae; genus Noccaea; species Noccaea bulbosa. Next base: position 19,988 of record OVBJ01000330.1, read on the forward strand.
GCACCCAAGTCGACCTCCTTAAATCCCCACCAAAAAAAAAAAAAAAAAAAAAAAAATTTGNAATTCGTAGAGATGTAAATCAACGGCTACGATCTATATTCGTGAATCATTGACTACTCGAGAAACCGTACTATGTACCATATCTGATCATCATTCACTGGTCAAAGTGGCGCGCCCCTTTTTTTTCACTAATTCACATAAGCGAAATTCCATATGTTGGCCGTTTTGGCGGGTGAGGCTTTCTCTGATAATAAAGGAAGAGGGTAAGGGCATTTCCGTCCTTTGAAAACAAAAATGCTAGGGTTTAATTCGAGCCCGATTTATAAAAACCGCCTTGGTTTTTCTGATTCTCCACCGTGCGGTGTGTCTGTCGGTTCGCTTCTTTAAAACTCTCTTTTTCAATCTCCTGCTGGTTCCATTTCCGGATTCAAATATCTCTCTCCCTCTCTCTGATCTTGTGTTCTCTCAAGAGACGTGACCCAGATTGTGATCCTTTATAGATTCTTTTTTCCTTTTCCTTAATCTCTGTTTTCAAACCGTAGATTCTCGATCGCAGCGAGAGCTTCGATCAAATCCCTGAGTTGATCACGAATTTCCCGAAATTAACAAGTGGAGAATGCTAGATCACAGCGAGAAGGTGAGAATGATTTGCTCTTCCGAACTCTGTTTCTTCCACTGCTTCCCTGATTCTGCTGAGGATCGTTTAACTTAAAGCTGATCGCTCTGTGTTGATTGATTCATCTTCTTCGTTTCAGGATTTGGAATCATTAAAAAGAAGAGCTGGAGATATGATCGAACAGAGCAAGACTAGTAGTAACGACAAGAAGACTTGCGCTGATTGTGGTACCACCAAAACTCCTCTTTGGCGGAGTGGTCCCGCCGGACCCAAGGTCAGTCATAAGCTCTAATTCGTCCGATTTGGGGGAAAGCGAGTTTGATCATTTGGTCTGATCTGATCTGTGATATGTTTGGTCTTTTTTCTTCTATGTAGTCGCTTTGTAACGCGTGTGGGATCAGAAATCGGAAGAAGAGACGAGGAATAGAGGATATGAAGCCGAAGAAATCAAATTCCGGCGGCGGTGATCTCAAAAGAAACCCTAAATTTGGCGAATCACTGAAACAGAGGATGGTGGATTGGGGGATGCCCAAGAGATCAACGGTGGAGAAGCAGCGGCGGAAGCTTGGCGAAGAAGAGCAAGCCGCCGTGCTTCTCATGGCTCTCTCTTATGGTTCAGTGTACGCTTAGTGGTTCGCTAATAACAAATCAAATTTAGATTAGGGTTTTCTTGAATTCGGAGAGCAATGATGAATTGATGATGACTAGCAAAGGAAATGTGATTTTTTCGTCTTTTTTTCCGTCGGAAATTGTTTGTTTTTTTTTCAATTTTGGGTATCTCGATGCTGCGATTTGGACATCAAAAAGTTTGAAATTTGTAAGAAGATTAATTAATGATGTTCGGTGGTAGTTTATTATTTATCTCTAATATTATTTTAAATTTTTAAATTATTGTTCTGTGTTGAAAAATTGTCTTTATTACTACAGGAATGGACTTGCCTATCTGTTAAGCACACAATCTTGTCAAGTCCAAAAAAGTATATAGTATATTTTTATGTCGACAAAATATAATATAAAATTTTAACGAAAAATTTAGTTTGAATTTCGTCAAATTGTAATGTTATGAGTTTGCCCGCTCAAATAATTGTGAAGCCACTTTTTAGATTTCTTTTCTTAACTGTTTTTCTTTGTCTTCGGTTGACTTACATTTATACAATTATACTTTCTTTCTTTTTTTGGTTTTACTTTTAATGTTATTATACAATTATACTTTGTTTAGTAATAAGAATTCTTTTAAGTCTAACGTTTAAAATTTTCTTTTTTCGTCAATTCCGTGGGCACCAAACCATTCTAGAAGCATTAATTAACAGTTTAAAACTTGAAATTATCATATTTGCACACAATGATGAATTGTTGATGATAATCACGTTATTATATTGTATCGCAATAAAAACCATGTCATTAATATTAATACATGTCCAGGAAGTAGCTAGCACATATCTTGGTCTGGCCGCATGGAAAATGTTTTTTCTTTATTCATGCGTAGTAGTCAACCCAGTTACAAATACGTGCTTCTTTTAGTTATAAATCAACTAATCAAGTCCAATCACCACTATATCTTACTAATATCTTTAAAACCATTACGTTATAGATTTTTTTCAGAAATTACATATCACATGCTACCAGATTTGAATGACACAACACATGCTAACACATATTCATTTACACGATAAAAACAAAACAAAAACAGTTTTTTGCCACGTATTTTAGAAGTTTTTTCACAAGAAGAAATTGAGACCAAAAGCTGGGCTGAGGAAAAGATAAATTCCAGACTTGAAGTCCAATAAGAAAATGTATATGGGTCCTTTGCTGAAATATGTATACACGCGAACAGAAACCGTAGAGGGCGTAGCCCAAAAGGACGGTTTCAAAATATTTCATTACAACCGGAGAATTTAGACGAGCTTCAACTTTGTCTGTACGGCTCTGTAATTTGGGTCCATCACCAAAACTAGGATTAGACACTACTAGGACTGTTATCCAACTACGATTCATTACCCGATTTGCACTCTCCCAAATAAGTAATTAATCTGTGGCAATTCGAATCATATGATAGATATCGTAATGCTATTATTTGAGGATAAAAAATAGGTCTTCGGGTGCCAATTTTACTAACCATCCACATGTTCCCGTATATTATCTCACTCGTAGTTACCTATTTTTCTTTATATTATATTACTATAATTTATTTAGTTGCATATTTTATAACTTTTGTTATTTTCAAAGTTTTTCTTACAATAATACCATGTTATGATGTAAAGTATGAAACTTATCATAAGCAACATTATTTTGAACTATATCTATAAAAAAGAGTGGAAATGAAATTTAAAATTTTATACAAGTCTCCCATAATTTTAATAACTTAATGTTTTGCATACTACGACCACGTAATGAACAGTAGTCAGTAGCAATCGGAAACTTTTATTGTGAAAGAACATTAAATTTTGTAAAAGAAATGTGAAAGTGCTAGTTGTTTAATTAATTTGAGAAAGGTTACCAGAGGAAATTAATTTTTTTCCAAAGAAGCTAGCTAGTATATATAGCAAATGTCTCCTAAAAATAATTTGCCGTACGAGATATCCAAAATATACGGTGCCCACGAATGGTAATATTGAAAACGGTGTGGCAAACGGAAATAGCATTTGACATTTAATTAATTCTGAATTAAACCCAAACCCTTCGTACCGATTTGATTTTCTACGGTTTCTAAATGGAGCGACGTCCGGTAAGCAAGTGCACCGGACGATACCGAAAATGTGTTTGGGTAGGTGCGGAGAATGTGGTTGGTGGTCCTATCACACTCTATTAAAGACACGTGCTCTACAGCTAATATTTCCTCCTCTTTCTTCCCAAATCGCATCCACTCTCTCTTTTGAAGAACATACAAGACCTCAAGGATCTCATCATCCAATAAATTGTGAGGATGGAAAAGAAAAACATAAATCTAGGAGTTCAAATGTATGATATGAGGAATGAGGATCCTAACCTCGTCTCGTAAATTTCCTTCTCAACAATTCATTGTTACAATACTACAACACTAACCCTTATTATGATCTATATATTTTCTATTATTATTATTATGATGCTATTATCTGATTAATTAATATCTAGTTGTTTAAAAATCTTAAGGTTTAATTTTTTTTTTTTTTTGTTAAAAGGCCTTCAAAAATCTTAAGGTTTATGCACACTATCTTCACAACTATAATTTAATCGTGAGCTTCTATTTAGCTTACCTTTTTTCATCAAGGTGTGACCATCTTCAATGGTCTGGTCATTTCGACCAAAACTTAACTTGCTTAGATTCTATGACTAAAATCACTTTGAAGTAAAAATACCTACTATGGTTATAAAAATGTAGAAAAATTTGCTTGAATTATTGTGATAATTCTGATAAAACGAGTTCCTATGAACGAAAAGTTTGCGATTACACAAAGAAAAATATAGGGTACTACATCGCATGTTAAAATTTTACCACTTATAACAGGATGCTATGATAGAAAACAGATAATTTGCGTTAATCAACGAATGTTTTTGATTTTTACATTGATAAACACCCACATACTTTGTTTTTTTTGTTTTTTTTTTTAAAGGCTACAGATCCTACACGCTATTGAATTTCAAGCTTACTCACCGAAATTTCTCTATTATTTGAAACAGTTGTTGAAGAAGAAGAAGAAGAAGAAAACGTTTACTTTCTCTCAGTGAGGACTTCCGTCATCTTCACGTCTACTCTTCGAAAGCTGCCACGTCATAAACCAAAGAACTAATGATTTACATCCACGTGTGAAAGCTTGCAAAACAGTCAAGCCCCACTATAATGACCTTTTTTCTTGCCGAAGATTCTCTTTAAATTTCCCCAACCCTACATGCTCGTCGACGCAGCCGCCACGCGATCGCTCAAACTAGCCCACAACCATGGGTACTATCGTAAATTTCAACAATTCAGAAGATTGCATGACGCATTTGCCCCCGGCATCCGCGTATTTCCGGTGCTTTATTACAAGACCTTCGGTTAAAAGGTTAACGTGTCGGCGTCACCTTTTCCTCATTTTCACTATTCATTTCTTTATTTAAAACACCTTTTTTCTGCTGTAAATTAACTAAATTATTTAAAAATCCTCCATAAAAAGAAGAACACTCCTCCTCTTGAATGTGCTTCTTCTTCTTTCTACCACTCTCTCTCTCTCTCTCTCTCTCTCTCTCTCTCTCTCTTTCATCTTCTTGCCTCTGTAAAAATCGGATCCACACTCAAAAAACAAGCTTCTGCAATTGAGTTTATTTCTGACAATGGAATCAAACCAGTTATACTGTTTGTCTTCACTTGTTGTTGTACTTCTACTGTCAGTGACTTCGACAGTGACATCAAAGGACGAGGTTGTTTCTTGTACAATGTGTTCTTCCTGCGACAATCCGTGTAATCCAGCTCAATCATACCCTCCTCCTCCGCCGCCTTCTCGTCCACCACCGTCACCATCAACCACCACCGCATGCCCTCCACCTCCTTCTCCTCCGAGCTCCGGCGGCGGCGGCTCTTACTATTACCCTCCTCCCTCTCAGTCCGGTGGCGGAAAATATCCTCCTCCGTACGGTGATGGTGGTCAAGGCTATTACTACCCTCCACCGTATTCAGGAAACTATCCTACCCCGCCTCCACCGAATCCCATCGTCCCTTATTTCCCGTTTTACTATCATACGCCACCACCAGGTTCTGGCTCAGATCGGTTTATGGGTTCTAGTTCTATTATTTTTGCTCTTTTCGCTGTCTTCCTCTGTTTAGTGTGACGAAAAAATCGTCGGAATTCGCCGGAAAATCACAAAGAAATCGGAATAAAGTGGCAGATCGGTAGATCTACAATAGTCTCTGAAGGTTTAGATATCTTTTGATCATGAAAACTAGATATATTGGATCAAATGAATGAACATCTTTTACTTTCTTCAGTCTGTTTAACTTTCTTCTTTTTTTGTTGTTGACAATTTGTATTTAATTTTTCTTTTCTTTGGTAATTAACATTTTAATTACTCGTTATTCAGAAAATAAATAATTGTTACTTTCTATGTGCTCTCTTTTTGATGGATGGTTTATTTGTGAATTGCACTTTTAGTGGTTTACACTCAATTAGTTCATTTAGCACTATTTTGTCGGTTGAGCTTTGTTTGCGGTGAAAATACAATTTATAGTATCTCACTACTCGTTAATCAACAAATTCTGTCGTTTTAGGTGACTAATAAAGGAGTAGTCAAATAATTACTATAACAATATCTACTGATCAGCTCAATTCACGGCAACTAGCATCTATTTAATCATTGTAGTATTAGTTTATATGTCACATGTGATTGTCGTTAAATCAGATTATCAAAAAGTATATTATTACAATTATTGTGAAATCGCACCGTTGGAAATTCGAAATACACATGCAAGAAAATTTTATGGACAGCTTTGCTCCAACACATATCTTTCTGTGTTCCAAACAGACTAAATTATGTATATACCTTGGATAAGCCGTAGTAACCTACAGAGTACATAGGCCATTGGAATACGAATACCCAAAATAAAGATATTAACTGTTTAGGTAGTGCCGTAGTGGCAATTAACCAAAATAAATTGTTGCGGCAGTGGGAGAAATATCAACGCCTGTCTTTTCAATAATTGGTTTTGATTATTTTAGTATTGTTGGTTTGAGTTTAGGGGACGTGAATTGGTAATATACTAAAATGTTGCAGAACTCTGGTTAAGTTAAAGGGTTCGGATCATCTGATCAAATGATCAAAGGAAGCATGTATGTGACATTCGCGTGGATTAAACTAATTTTGAGATATAATTTTTTTTTTACTTTTTAAAATGTTAAATTTACTGATCAATAAAACTATAAAAGGAATGCTATAAAAATTAATTGTTTTTTCTAAGAAACTTTTAAGAGGATTTAGGATTGAGATCTCTAACTGGTTAATGTGACTGTTAAACTATGAAATAAAGTGGTTTAGTTTGGTTCAAGTATAAAAACCAGAGCTTTATTATTTTGGGTTTGGGGCAACCACAATCTCAATGTCAGTCATGCTGTGATACGCATGTCAATCGGCAGTCAGAACCGAACATGGCTAAAGTGTAAGCTCTTTTTTTTCAACTTTTCGTTAACAGAAAATTTAAATTAACATGCTCACCAATATCAAATACTCCATTTACTTTGACGCTCTTAAATTTATTAGGATGCTTAAAATAGCGCACACACGATACGAGTTAACTTGTCATAAAGAGAGAGAGAGAAAGAGAAACAAAATTTGATTGGTTTGAAACTTTGAATATATATGATGGTGTATTTGATATATATATATATATACAATTAACAAAGAATAATAACATACAAAAGATTGGGACCGGCCAGTCGCCCGATTCACATTGCTAACATCTCTTAGGAATATGTTGGCATATTGTTTGAATGATCAAGTCATGCAAATGTTGTGAAAAATAATAATTTTAATTTGCGTCCACGACTATACGATTCTATACTTCAAAATCAACCTAACAACGTGCGTGGCACGAGTTCCCAACTCAAAAACTTCTCGACGTGCGTCCTTGTAACCTACAACGTTTTACAATAACCTCGTAAGGTTATAGACTCGCGCGTTACACTATTTGTTTCAAAACGAACAAAAAAAACAAAAAAAAAAAACCTCTTGATCATTCAGGTTCTGTGAGTAGCTTTTTCTCTCCAAAATAATCAAACTTTTCTTTGGAGAAAGTCACAATGGGCTTTCTCCTTCCGATTTTATTCGGAGTGTTTCTTTTACTCACCACAACACCACCGTCCCTTTCTCAGCTTCCTCCGGCTATAATAATGGCTCCGGCGCCGGCGCCTACTCCACCCTCGGAGCTCTGCAACGGAATATTCCTTTCCTACACATTCAAAGTCGGTCGCAAGATCCCTCCAAACGACACAACAGATCAGCCATATCGTTTCGAATCAGTCCTCACGGTTCTCAACAACGGCCGTGAAGAGCTTAAAGAATGGAGAGTCTTCGTCGGATTCCAGCACCGCGAGATACTTATTTCCATAACCAATGCGATAATCGTCAATGGAACGGAGCTTCCTGCTCCGGTAGGTAACGGCACCATCTTAGGTGGCTTTCCTGTCTCCGACCTCAAAACGGCCATTCAAACCGCCGGTGACTTAAAACAGATGACGGCTAGGATCGTGCTCGTCGGGACTCAGTTCATGGTGACTCCTCCGGCGATCCCTATGCCATCCAACATATCTCTTGTTAACGATGGTTGGCTCTGTCCTGAGCCTACTCCTTCTTCTCCGCTAAGTAATAATCAATTCCATCTTCTTCTTATGGTTTTTTTGATATTTCATATGGTAACTGTTAATTAATATTCAAAAAATATTGTCAGTCTTATTAGTTTTAACTTTTTTATTAACCAGCTTGATGAAAAAAAAAAAAATCGCTTTATCAAAAATTTTGGTAGTGTAGAAGACTGATTTTAAGAACATTGGTGATTGTTACAAAATTATCATATAACAATGCGATCAAATTTTAAGCCTATAGGCAATAGTGCTATGTCACTGACTCTTAAACGAATTTAAATAGGCAAAAGAGAGATAATGACGTGCTGCAAGAGAGACCCGAGCATTAAAGTCAACACAACGATCACCACCGACAAGTTCCTTCCACGAGAATCCGGAGACTTGACCATAATGTACGACGTGATCCGAGCCTACGCCCAGAACTACCTAGCCGAAGTAACCATGGAGAACCACAACGCACTAGGCCGGCTCGACCACTGGGAGCTAAGCTTCGATTGGAAGCGAGACGAGTTCATACAGAAAATGCAAGGCGCGTATCCAACGGTCGTGGACGCCACGAAATGCATCTTCGGTCCACAGTCCAAGATCTACACCGACCTCGATTTCGCCGACGTTCTCACCTGCGAGAGACGTCCCATCATCGTAGACTTACCTCCGACCAAAGCAGAGGACTCCACTCTAGGCAAAATCCCTTCTTGCTGCAGAAACGGTACGATCTTGCCACGTATCATGGACCCTTCAAAATCAGCCTCCGCCTTCACAATGCAAGTCTCCAAAATGCCTCCCGATTTCAACCGATCCTCTCTTTTCCCGCCGCAAAACTGGAAAATCAAAGGGTCTCTTAACCCGGATTACTCTTGCGGGCCACCCGTTCGGGTTAGCCCGACTTTGTATCCGGATCCGAGCGGTATGCCCACTAACAAATCGTCTTTCGCCAGCTGGCAGATCGTTTGCAACATCACAAACCTCAAAACCGAGATCCCGAAATGCTGCGTTTCTTTCTCCGCTTTCTTCAACGACTCCATCGTCCCTTGTAACACGTGCGCTTGCGGTTGCGTTTCCGAAACGCGACGCACTTGCAGCGCAGAGTCTCCGTCGCTTCTCATCCCTCCAGACGCTCTTCTCTTGCCTTTCGAGAACAGAACATCTCTGACGGTAGCGTGGAACGCACTCAAGCACAAGACCTTGCCTGATCCGATGCCGTGTGGCGATAACTGCGGCGTCTCGATTAACTGGCACATGGCGTCGGATTACAGAGGCGGTTGGACGGCGAGGATCACGATTTTTAACTGGGGAGAGATTGATTTCCCCGATTGGTTCTTGGCGGTTCAGATGAAAAAACCGGCGATTCGTGGATTCGAGAAAGCGTATTCGTTCAACGCGAGTCTCTTGAGCGTGGACGGAGGAGTCAACAACACCATTTTTATGGAAGGTCTTCCGGGTCTGGAGTATCTCGTGGCGGAACGCGATGAGCAAGATCCGAAGAAGAAGAAACTGAGGGTTCCGGGTAAACAGCAGTCGGTGATACAGTTCAGCAAGAAGCTCACGCCGGGTATTAATGTGGCGGAAAGAGACGGGTTTCCGGCGAAAGTGATATTTAACGGCGAGGAGTGTTTGCTTCCCGATGTGTTTCCGATTGCAAGTGGTGGTGTTCGGAGAAATGGGTTTATGATCACGGTTTTGTCTTTTCTCGCGATTTTGGTTGCGGCGTTTATAACTTAATTGTAATCTTTCTAGGGGTTTATATTATGTTTTTCTTGATTGATTAATTCGTTGTAAAATACAGTTGATCTTTTACTCAATGCGGCTTCAGTTGTTTGAAAGTACTTATATTGTAGATTTTTTATTTTGTTTTTCCCAATACCCCAAAATTTGGTTCGTTTGCTCGTTTATCACTGTCATCCTCAATGGTTGCCTGGTTGGAGTCTTTTATTTTACCAAGTTTTACGATCCGACTTTTAGGAAATATCGACTCAAGTAATGTTTTTATATTAAGACTTTCATTTTTATACTTGGGTTTTATTTTAAATTGGGAAATTTCATTATATACCTCAACTAAAATACACTTGTCAGAAAATGCACAAACGGCCATTTAGCCACGAATGAATTTCATGGCAATATGTGGTGAGACTTTTAGCCTCAGATTTTGTGACTTAGGCTCTTAGCCATGAAAATTATGTGGCTAGAACAACATTTTTATGCAGTTTTGGTTTGAAAAACTCATTATTAATATCACGATAGTGTAGGCATTGTTTTCAAACATTATTCTCTTCCTAACTTATCAAATACTATATAAGTAGAACCATTGAACCGTGAACATTTAATATTATGTATAATCTTTAATTATTTTTTCGTTCCAAATCTCCTTTTATGCTTTTTCGACCTTTAGGTTATAATTAGATAACCGTTAGTATTTACCGATTCAATCTTGTTTTTGGGCAGCCAGATTTCCTGGCCATAATCTCATAAAATAAATAAAAAATATCAAGAGGAAGATCTCTAAAAATCTTTTAATAATTTCAAACTCTTCGAGCATCCTATATATATTCTTCAACCGGAGGAATCTATATAAACCCCCAATGATATCTCCCATATTTTACATTGTCTACATAAACCTTTCACTTCTTCCACTAAGTTCCATTTTTTTCTATTTTAAAGCTTATTTTTGTCTTGTTTTTAAGCGAAAGGTCCCTTGACGAATAGATCTGCGGAATGTTCAGTCTTCATGTAGATTTCGCAATGATAGAGAAAGGATGCGTCCAACATAAATTGATAGGAAACCTTGATCAACATGATAATGATCATTGACCTATCGTTAATAAGTTAGCTTGCTTTTGTTTTTAAGATTAAGAACGTTAGGTTTTTTGGATCTTTTACCTTTCCTTTCTTATGTGTGTTAAGTTTTCTTTTCAATTTTGGGGTTAACGTTGACGAACTTGAACATTTTCAGTGACTATTTGTGATGCTTCCTTTGTTATCTATATACGAACCATTTTTTTTTGGCTTCGCGTAGATAACAATATCAATTTTCTTTATTAGTTTCATATTTGGATTTGTTGTAGCGCATGGAGAAGAACAAGCAATTTAACAAAAAAACCACCAGTCGGATAAAGCAACAGACCGGGAACTCAATGATCGAAATGTGATATGATATAATCAAATCCGAAGATGTAATAAATTTACGCAATCGGACCTTAGTCGAAACCAACGAAGGATTTATCTCAAAACTTCTTGGTGCCGATTTAGAATTTGATCACGTTGGAGATTGTTATTATTCTAAGACAATCAGGATTTTATTTTATTTTTGGTGGCTTAATCTTTTTTTTTCTTTAAGTTGCATGTAAAAAATTATTCGAGAGTACGGTTATATGTTTTAGCCAAAAAAAGGGTTACGTTATATATATGAGGCTGTAATAATTGTTTTTCTTTTTCGTTTTAGCAGTTTAATATTTTCAAAATATATGCGTCTTTTCTATTTTGGTTATTCTTTGTAAAACTTTGTGGTCATTGGTTGATATATTGATAAAAGTACTATTGATATATCTCAGGCCTTTTTAATTTTATTAGAGGTCGCTTGCTTTACTGCAAATATCCCGCCCGCCCCGTAGTGTGTTTTTTTTTTTTTGGTGCAAGCCCCGTAGTGTGTTTTTAAGATCAGCCACAAAAATCGGCTATTTGGTTTGTTTAGTTGTTTAAATTATCTCTTGGTTGTACAGTTTTTTTTTTTTTTTTATATTTATTTATTTAAGTTATGTAGTCTTAAATTTGGCAAAATAAACAATTTTCACCCTTATGAATGGCTATCTATATTATATCTTTGAATTTTTTATTCCTTAACAAAAAATCGATTTTGGTGGCTTGCATACGAAAGTCTGCATATTTTTATAACTTTGAATATGGATGTCTCTTCTTAAATTTCTCTATGCAGATCCAAAGCAGGAATTGGCCAAATTAATGGAATGAGAAGAGTCTGGTGAGAATATTTTAAAGGTATGAGCTATTACGACCACAATGTTAGCTGACTAAGATATATATCCTTTATAGAAGAACCGACAAATGATTTTATTTTGCAAATTCTTATTTCGGTTGAGTAAAGAAACCAAACTGGTTACATGGCTTGCATCGCAAGCAATGCATGCTAACACAAGTATATACAAAAGATAAAGAAGATAAGGCATCGTCTAGAACATATATTAAACCATAAATCCTAGAAGATAATAAGATAAATACTAAACTATCTGTTACATCATCTTCCTACTTGTCTTGGCTTTTCATGCTTGGCTCCTATCTTGACCCATCCTAATATTCTTGCAGATCACGATCTTGGGTTAACCTTCGAAAAAACCTATTCTCATCGGTTAGGTTAACCTGTTGCTGTTCACGGAGTAACCATTGTTGTAGTCGAAACCTCCACCTACATCCACCATTGTCATGGTTTCTTGCTGTACATAAAACACGCACGTAAAGATATGGGTCTTCAAAATGTATTCAAGAATCATAAAGGTCATAAGAGACATAAGCCTCATTACCTGATCAAGACTATGCGTGAAAGATGAAGGAAACGAAGGTATATGCAACATGGATGGTTCATGAATTTCATGAATGTTCATCATCTGTTGGGGATTGGCTGACAAATGGTTATCGTTGGAAAGAATAGTAGTCGGCATCACCGGCTCCTGCAAGTGGAACAAACTCATCTCTTCCGAGTTTTGTGTGAACCAGCAAGTCAAGTTTGCAACCCCAGCGTCGTCGTCCTCGTTATAAACCACATTATCTTCTGCATTTTCAATAATTGCAAATCCAGAGGCTTGATGGTGATGTTGGTGAGTCATCACTATGTTTCTACTGGAAACCGCGACAGAAACTCCATCATGATGATGATGATGTTCGAGAGGTGATATGAGCTGCACAGAAGACGAGAGTTGAGGAATGTTGTTTATATGATGTGTTGGGAATTGGATATTTCTTCCTCCGTAGAATTCGATTGCTCCTTCTCCACTATACAGTCCCCCTTCTTGCGGAGTTATTAAAGATATATTTTTTTCGCCCCTCTCGTTTTGTTGATCACCAAGCTTCTTCAGATTTATCCTATATTTCTGCACACACAATTTAGAAGGGAAAAACGATTAATCTTTAGGTAAAGGATTAATACTTTTCAATCATTTTTTTTTGTATTAGTCTTCTTCCGTTATGTTACTTAGATTCTTAGCCCCTGTAACCTTCTAGCTATAATCACTAACTTGACGAACTCGCTCTATCTTGAATTAGAGTAACATTAACATCCATGCTTTATTCAAGACTAGTTTTAATCTTTGTTTCTTTGTTCTATATGAAACCAACAATGTTAAATACTTTCAGAGGTGTTATTGGATGTTGTATTTGAAATGAACTGAAATATAATCACAAATCCAGTGTTATTCAATTAATGATTCTAAATTATGTTTTTTAAATCAAGTGTTATTGGATATCTTATTTGTAATCTATTTTCATATCTAGTGTTATTCAATCAAGATTTGAAATCCTGATTTAAAACTAAGTGTTATTCAAAAGGTAAATGACTTTAAAAATCTTTGTTTATTGAGTAATGGAGTTTCATGAGTAAATTATTTAAAACAGAATACAAGCTATATTGCAGAGATTTTAGAATAAACTCCTCAATGATTATAAAACCTATAGAATTGATTTTAAATACATGATTGAATAACACCTCCTCAATGTTTTGAATTAAAACAGAAAGATTAAAAAACTATAAATCATATATATACATATTACATAGTACAACATTTCATTGTCTTTCCAACATTAATATATTATTTATTATATGTAACTAAACATTATTCAACCAATAATAAATGACAGAAAAAATCTCATATTGAATGTCTAAGGTTTATAATTATTCATTAACACGATTAGTAAAAGAAAATTTTAAACAAAAACGTTTGACCTCAATTTTTCTTCTTTTACGTCTTCTGAGTTCATCAAAATTCACTCATATTCTTAACTAGCCAAAAAAATATCTAATGCCAGTAGCCGATCAATGACCATATTTGGCAGCAGAACTGGCCATTGCTCATTGGTAAGCTAAGGAATGCCGTAACTTAGCTATGTGTCTTGTACTATCAATTCAGTCATGTCCTTGGTAGCATAATAACATATACAGTATTATGTCGCCATCCATGGCTATAAACCACGAATCAATGTCATATTAAATTTTTATCATTAGTCTAGTATGTTTTACTTTTTTTTTTCTTGTTGGAAAATAATAATCAACAAGTTCCTTGACCATATAATGGTCACAACCACTACTAAAAACTAAAATGTAACAATATGTGGCCATTGGCTACGAGAATTTGTAGACAAGTTGTAGCTAATGTCGCCAATCATTCGCGGCTACCGTCATAGTTAGGTTCATAAGAAAGTCTTGAATAATTTGTGACCATTTTTTGCCTTGTAGCCACAGAGAAATGGTATAGATAATTTGTGGCCGCAACCATGGGTTATTAGTCGCCAAATTGTGGCTCTTGGTTATGGAGAATTTCATGGACAATCGTAACATATTATTAGGCACTGAATTTTAGTTTCAAATGCATGACGAGTACTGTCTACATTCAAATCTAAATCCATACTTCAGGTGCAAATTAAAATCCATACTTCAGGTGTCAAATGAATTTTAGTATCCTCTTTCTAAAATAAAATAAAATAATAATAATGTATCCTACATACAAGTATTTCAATTTAAAATATTTATTGTATTAGAATCATGTTTATTAACTTTTGTTTGGGATTTCTGATAATCTAACTGAGCAATAATTAGAAGAAATGTTACCTGGAGATGGCTGGCTACGTTTTCTCGAGTGATGCCATCAACATTCATCCTTTCTAAAATTTTCTTCGGAACAGCTTCTGCATGAAAGCGCATTGTTCAAATAAATATATATACATCAAGAAAAAGAGAGAACGATAATAAATAAGAAATGGTAAACCCTAGTAGTAACTATGAACACAAATATGTGACTCACTTCCGACGCCAAGGTATTCCACTGCTTCCATAAACTTATTGTGAAGCTCTTCGTCCCACACTACTCGCCTTTTCTTGGTGGTGGAATCACGATCATGATCGTTCTGGTCCTCGTCGGCTTGCCCATCAAGGTAAATGCTTCTTTTTCTCTTGTTAGGGTTTCTTATGGTGGAATCTCCCACCGAGGATGATTTCTCGGCCGTTGCTTTCTCTTCTGCCTCTCCGGCCACCACCACAGTCCTCCTTACTTGTATCTTCTTTGCCAAGTATTTGAACATCAACCGCAGATCTTCGGGTCTTAAAGGTTTTAAAAGGTAGTCGCAAGCACCGTTCCTCATCCAATTGATCACCGATTCTACTGAATCGTCTTTAGATATTACTGCAAGAATCAAAATAAGCTTTTAATTTTTTTTTTGCATTTTATTTAATCAACTTGTAAAATTTTGCTTGAAGGAACACTATAATTGAATATTGACAAAAAAATATTTTTTGCTTACTAATGATTGGAAGATCCACTTCCGATCCAATTTCCGAGATTAACCGGAATCTTTCACCGGCTGAATTTTTTGCTTCAATGATAGCGATGTCGAACCTATTCCTATGGTTGCAAAGTAGATACATAGCTTTCTTCTCGTCGTTGCATCCAGTCACTGCAGAAATAAATGTTACTTAGGTCAGCTTCAAAATACCTAAATTTATCAGAAATACACATTCTGATTTCATATGGAAATCAGAACAACAAACATCACTTAGATCAACTTCAAAAACTCCTATAATGATAAATAATAATAGCTACCTTCGTATTGAAATTCTTGGAGATATTTCTCCAATACCGATAGATATTGGGGATCTTCATCAAAGACTAACACTCGCAAACCCTCGGGGAACTTGCTGGAAAACATATCGGAGGAGTTTGGATAATATCTACTTGGACCACCACCGTCGTCACTAGCCGGAATCACACAGTGGTCACATTTCTCAGCCATATTCGACGACTGAAGGCTCATAAAACGCTGCGTGATTTTCTGATAGAGTCCAGCCATTTTGTTGACGATGTTTCCCCTTTTAAACAATTTCTTTTTTGTTGGATATCATCGAATAATTTTATTAAACATTTTTGATTAGAAAACATTTGGAAGTGGACCCCAAAACCCATATTAATCAGTAACAGAATTTTAGATTGCGAGAGACTTGGTAAACTTTTTTTTTTTTAATTGATTGTAAAATTATATATCAACTCATAAAGACAAAAGACTCGTGTATGATAAAAAAAAAAAAAAAAGGGTGTGATCAGCCTCCGGCAAACCACATGAGAGCGTCGTCGTATCAATTTTATCATACTCAAAATTTCAACCAACAAAAAAAAAATCATTTTATGTTATTTTATTATATTATTGACGTTCTTCTTTGGTCAAAAGTTAAGAATATGTTTTAAAATATTTATGGATTTTAAGTAATGTGTATTTAATCAATAACTAAGAGATGCAAAAAAAAATTCAATAACTAAGAGAACGAAACGTTACAACTAATAGAGCGGGAAAAACAAATAACAGAAAAATGTATCTGATCGGAAGGTAATTCTAAAGGGAAGAAATGGTGGAACTTTCTTTTGCTCAGATTTGACATCAGGTTAAAAAAATGTATGGAAAAAATTACTTGAAATTTTATCTACAATGTTACAATGTTATCCTTCTAGCTAAAAGTATTATTCCTCTCTTTATTTATCTACCCTTATTCTCATAATTTTTTTCACCAATTTCCGTTGTTAGAGAAATGTATCAATAATAAAAAGTTAAAAAAAAGTCGTTATGAAGATTGGAACTACTTTCATGAACTTTTTTTTTTTTTTTTTTTTTTTTTTTTTTTTTTTTTTTTAAAAATTTTTNTTACTATTAAACACTTTCTTGAAATTATAACTAGATATTCTTAACCAATTACTCCGACAACCTTAATATATTGGGAACTTGCAAAAACTTTGTTACTGTATTTGGAAGAAATTTTATTTCAGAGAATCTAAATTGTGATAAAAAACACAATTTATATTTAAAAAATAAGACGGAAAAAGAAAACAGAGAAAAACACACGAGCCCCAAAAAGGCACACGTGTGAAAATGAAACATTAACGCGGTACAACAACACCACTTGTTCGGTTTGGTCAAGACTGTAAATTACCAACAAGCTCCGTTCCACTCACGAGTTTTGTCACAGCTCTTGCTTCCACACACACTCTCTCTCTATACACCATCCTTCTAGGGTTTCGTTAATTAGATTCGTGTTCTTGCTTATCTCGATAGTTTATCCTGTAAATTTTGCGTTTTTATTAGTAACCTTTGACAGTAAAGAGGAAATGGAGTCTAATTCGTGGATCAATTGCCCCTCCTCCGCATTTTCATCATCTTCTTCTTCACGGCGTTACCAATCTCGATCAGGTTCTATTTTCTTTTGATTGAATTCACAAAAGTGCATGGCGTAGATTGAATAAGCAAAGTTTCTTTCTTCTTTTTTTTTTTTTGTGGGGCAGATTTGTATTTGGGAGGAGATGTAGAAGGAGAAGACGAATTGAAAGCAGAGTTTATCTGCCCGTTTTGTGCAGATGAGTTTGATATTGTTGGGCTTTGTTGTCATATTGATGAAGAGCATCCTGTTGAGGCCAAGAACGGGGTAAATCATCTTCACACTTTTACATTCTTAGCTTTTGATTTTGAAGCTTGCTTAATAAATGAAGAAAAAATATTGTGTGTTTTACGCATTGTTTAGCTTATTCAAGTGAGCATTGTAAAATCCGATTGTAATTACCATTTGAATTTCTCTCTCTCGAAATACTTTACAATTAGTGATTTAGGTTCTCTGATGTGCTATCTTTGATGCAAGAACAGAGTACTTAAATGGTCAACTTTGCTCTTTTTTTTTTTAACTAGGTGTGTCCGGTCTGCACAAAGAGAGTTGGTTCGGACATCGTTGGCCATATTACAACGCAACACGCCAGCTTCTTTAAGATATCCTTTTGAAACTTTTAGATCTCTCTTCTCTTCTCTGTTTTGTTTTTGTTTTTGTTTTGCGCTTATAAAGTGTCAATTTTGGTATTCCTTGATGTGAGAGAGAGAGTTTTTACGTGCAGCGAAGGAGAAGGTTGCGTAGAGGTGGATGTAATAGCTCTGCCTATCTCACGCTTAAAAAAGATCTTCGAGAAGCAAACTTACAGTCTCTTGGTGGATCTTCCAGTTTCCTTCCTTCATCCAATTTAGATTCTGATCCTTTGCTCTCATCTTTCATCTTTAATTCTCCTCCGGCTCATGAATTTGCTGTGCCCATCACTAAAGGAGACTCGGTTGATAAAGTCTCGCCTATTGACACTCCTAAAAGGTATACTAATCCCGTACTGTATTCGAAAGAGATACGTTGCTTCGCGTTTGTTCTTCACGTAAGAGACTCTGTTTTTCTTATTCATTTACAGCGATATTCGACAAGTATCAGTTTCTAAAGAAGATCAAGAGAAGGCGAGGAAGAGCGAGTTTGTGAGGGGCTTGCTGTGGTCAACCATGCTTGAAGACAAGTTCTAATCTCTCACTAGGAACCTGGCAAGGACTCATTTCGCTAGTCTCAATGTATGTAGGAAAGCCTTGTAGTTATATATGTTGTAATCGAAAGTACTTGAGGAGCCTTTTATGTACTTTTTCTTATCTCTACCGAGGACTCAAAAATTAGTCATAAGCTTAGAACTTTTTATTATTAAAACCTGTTAAGAGATTCACATATAAGCCAAGCTGTGTTTCAGATCAGCAAACAAAGGTTTAACACAACAAGACAGAATGATAAAAAAGTCCAAAGGCAAGAAACAGGACAAGGATATGATGTAATAGTCGTAGTTGGACTTAGTCATGGGAGTCTATGCTCTTGCGCTTTCCTTTTGCTGATAGGTCTTCCCAAGACAATAATGGTGGACGATGAGATGATGAGGATGGGATTTCGAAAGCATTGTAACCTCGTCGAATCATATTACGAAGGTAAACCCGGACGTCCAATCTGCGATCTTCCAAGAGTTGGGAGATTAGCAGCAAATTTGGGCGGGTACAAGGACCGTCACGGTCGGCAGGATTGTCAAGTCCATTGTCATCTGAGCAAGTCTTGCAAATTTGTCTGCTGGAGCTTTGCGAACCACAGGGAATGAGATTCGGGCATCCTCAGCTTCAGCTTCAGCTTCAAATTCAAATCCCTCCTCCTCCTTGACAACATAGGCGTAGATCGAGACGGCACCAGCAGAAGAAGTGACACGAGAACGAACAGCTGATATAATATTCTCGTAAAACGAACGGAGTTGGAGACCGGGAGGGAGTGGGTAATCCTCCACGTCCCATGTGTCAACATGTGCGGGCATGGCGAAACAAGTGCTATGGGCATCTGGAGTCGGAGGCTCTATAAAATAGCGATGCTGTTCATCTCCATCTTCATGCCCTGGCCTTGTGTCGAATAGGTGTGGACAGAGCGACACTGGGATTCTCTCATTCAAACCCTTGTGCTCCGAGCATACAGTGATTCCAAAAACTAGTTTTTGCTTTGTCGACATCAACCTCAGGCAGTGCCAATACAACACGGAGGCGTCTTCTCCTCAAAGAATCAACAACCACAGTTTCGACTTGTCGATCTCGATCCACATCGAATGAAGCCAGTAGAACAATCTTCGATGTTCACTCCCTCCTCTTGTGTGGAAACCGAGGACTCGCATAAAAATATCCTTCGATCAGGTCCAACGGGAATTTCTCCTCATCACCATAAGCCGTAATACGGTGACCATTATAATTCCTCTTTCCAAGGGATGAAGACAGACACCAAATAACAGATTGATAACTATCGGGGAGCCAACTGTCGGCGTTCCAGAAGACGTTTGTGAGATACCCTGCGAGGAGGTTTCACATAACGGACAACGCAAATAAACAATTAATCATCAGATTTTACATCGGAGATCAGATCAGGTTACTAGGTTAGAGAGAGAGAGAGAGAGAGAGAGAGAGGCATTGAGAGTTCTTACCGGTGAAAAATCTTCTTTCGGACATGGGTCCGACGGAGGGAGGCACTGAGAGGCAAGAGGGAACACACAGAATATAGAGAAAATGTCAATTAGGGCTACGTTTGAATTGAACAGACTCCTAATGTTCAATTCTGAAATATGAAAAACTATTATATAGTTTGTATTTTGTACGTACATTGTGAATGAAATTACAAAATCACAAAATCACAAGTACTTAAATCCTTGGGAGAATTGGCTCAATAGCCATATTGAGAACAACAATTAAGAATATGGCCATAGTGAATTTGTTAATAAGAAAGTAACAAAGAGTAAAAAATTTGGACAGAATTGCCCTTTTACTTGGTTCTGTGTTATTCTACCAAAAGAAAATAGCATAGATAGATCACACTTGTCATAACCAGTTGCATCTTTATTGCATAGACAATTCAAGAAAACGTTCAATCGTATAGTGTGTGTTAGATCTCAAAATAACACAACGATGTAAGGGGATTTCACATGTTGCTAGTTCAGAAGCTTCGATTAATTGTAGGCACTACATTGCCAATAACAAATGGAATAGACTGAAAAACAATAGAATAGACACAAAAACAATGAAATAGAGTTACAAATGGA
Source organism: Noccaea bulbosa (assembly GCA_900406535.1). Lineage (NCBI taxonomy): Eukaryota > Viridiplantae > Streptophyta > Magnoliopsida > Brassicales > Brassicaceae > Noccaea > Noccaea bulbosa. The sequence goes on from OVBJ01000330.1 coordinate 40,564, forward strand.
AGAAACTGCAGAATGATGGAGGAAGAAGGCACTGATGCAATAATGGATTCATCCTTCCCCACCGTAGCCTCCTCCTGTGATGACGATGACGCAAAGGCTCTAGCTCGAGTATCTTTAGAAGCTTAAGTGATGAGCTGGATTTGTCTCTACCACCACCGCAACTAAATACAATTTTTCTATGGAAATAATCAAAGGCCACAAAAATTAGTCAAAGCTTAGAACTTTTTATTATTAAAACCTGTTAAGAGAGATTCAAGCTGTGTTTCAGATCAGCAAACAAATTGTATCACAAAAGGTGTTGCATCTCAGCATTACAAAAACACTCCTCACAAATATCATCACTATATGCCTCTTCAAATCCTTATTTCAGCGAAAACTCAAAAGACTAGTTTCAGTAGAGAAGAAAAGGGACGATTAGACTACAATTCACACAGATCTTCTGGAAATGAAACATCAGAGAGACTCTTTAATCGCCTGGAAAAACACGCAAGAGTCTAGCCAGTATTTGATTGTTCTTCAGTGTAAGAGAGACAGCAGATAATGGGGTCTTTTGATCAGACCAGAGCCAAATCGATGGTCAATAAAGTATCTTTTTTTCATTTTTTTTTTCACCTCATTTGTGGGCCGTTGGAGGTGAAGAATCTGTAGTCCGGATGATCAACTTGCAGACGCTTGAGCCATTTGTCTGCAGCTTGTAGCAAAGAAGTGATCTTTTGGCGCTCTTCATCTCTGTTTGGATTCCACACAGATACTTTGAGCTTATAAGACGCCAGACCAAAAGTAGGCAACGGTAGTTTTATAGACTGCTCTGAGTCACTAGAGCCCATAGCACCTGCTCCAACATATACACAACACTGTAAGAGATCATGCGGGGTTGTGACAACCAGGACAAAGAGACGATATCGTTTTAACATTAAAAGCATAGGTTATTTACTTTGAGGAGGAGACGTTGAGAGAGAGTGAAAAGTTAGAAAGCAGGCATCGAGATTTTGTAACGTTGGACCAACAGGTATTCTGTATATTGGATACCTACACACCGATGAATTAAGATATCATCATTACAGGTCCGCCCACATAGATTCCAAAAGTGATCTCAAGACTTAAGAGAGTGTTAAGAGGAAACATACCATGACACAGAGACCCAACTTGAAGGAGAAAGATCACAGCTCCGATACGTCATTAGTTCAGGAAATCTTGACGCGAGATCCAAGACCTGGTGTTTCAACACTTTGTAAACAAAAATCGAAAAAAAAAACCAAAAAGAGAGGTCTTTGCTTAGGAGAACATTTTACTTTGATAGCCAGAGGTTCTCGACCAAACGGAGGTTCATACTCCAAGTACTCGAACAGTAACCGTCCCTGAGGATTGCTGATCTCAGTCTCTCCACTTGACAACGAACCAGCAGAGGATTGATCTCTCAGACTAACTCTATTCAGATCGCTGACACTCAAGTCCACCACGTTCTGCAGAGTCTTAGCATGATTAGACGACTTCTCAAGCCTACTGTTGCTGCTTCCTTCACTACTTCCTTCTTTACCTTCAACTGGGTTTCTGTTTGAAAAAGGCAACAATAAAACCTGTGAAATGGAAAAACACAAGAGTTTGGAGCAATGAACAGAAACATTTCAAGCAACTAACCTGAGCCGCCTCTTTGATGGGTCTACATACAATTGAATCCCAGATAAGTAAGGCACATAGTACTGCACAGTGGAGTCGCTCTCGTGCATTTGCATTTGCAAAGGAACACCAGCACCGTATGCACTCCATTCTGCAAATGACTCCCACAGATCCTCCAGAACAAAATATGTATTGCACTCCGATTCAGGGGTTTTGAGTTCCCTCCTGCTCCTCTGGAAAACGAATTACAAGAATAAGCAATGCTCAGAGAAAAGAGCTAAACAAAAAACACATCTTGCTCTAAGTTCCACACCTAATCACATGATAAAACTCCAAGATTGACCAAAAGTCTCATCCGCAATTGGTAGATCAACAATACACATAAAAAAGCTGTTTCATGGCAGCAAGCATCTCAAGGTTCCACTTAAATGAACACAAAATGACATTTCCAACTTATCAAGCAAAAAGATTTGAAATCGACTAACCATGGGAAGAAACCGGGCAGGCACAATGGGAGTGGTGTGCTCCAAGAACCGATCCAAGTTGGACCCGTCATTTGGCACTCGACCCGACCCGGAAGAATCAGATGAGCCGATGCATACTTCCGACCCGGAAACCACCCGATTCTTACTCTCCGTCAGACCAACAACACCAACCCCTTTCCTCGTTCGTGGCGGCGGCGGCATCGCGGCGGCTGCAACAGCCTTACGCTCCTTATCCAGCAACATCTGCTCTTCTTCTTCCCGTCGCTGCTTCTCCCTCATCTGCTGCTGCAATTGCGCCTCCTGCTGCATCCTCCGCATCGGCGGCGGGTTGTAGAACCGATTCTCTCCGCGGATCGCTGTGCGTGCGATTGAAACTCCTCCCGAACCCGACATTGTGCTAATTTGCGAAATCGATCGCTCAAAAAATAAACAGATGAAGCAAAATCGAACAAAACCAAACCAAATTAAAAAAGAGTGAAATTTCTTTCTCCCCGGCAAGAAAAAAGAAGAAGAGAAGAGCAGAAACGCCTTCTTGGGTCTGTCTGCTTGAGTTCGAAAAACTCCGAAGTAAGTCTAGGGTTTTAGAGATTGGGAAGATGAAGAGGATTGGGAATTTTGATTATATTATTTATCACCAAAGGAGAAAAAAATCATGGAAATTTATATCAATTTCTAGTGGCATACACTCATTAGTAATAATATATTGTTATTAAAAAGAAAAAAAATTAGCTGAAACACAAGCAGAAAAATTAATTTTACAGATGTGCGCGAAAAGAGGATGATGGTGGGAAATTGAAGGGGTGTTTGTGTTTGGTAGCGAAAGGTTTCGTCGCTTCACGAAGCAGCTCTTCACTATTGGGCCTGTTTTTCTCTATTAGGCCCATGTTTTCTAAATAGGCCCAAGAAAGTAACTTTAAAGCTTTGACTAAATGAATGTGCTGAGAAATAATATAACAACAAAACAAAACAAAACAAAACAAAGCTGATGTGATGAAAGAAAGATCTTTTCTCAAGCCATGTGAAGAATCCTCTCCACTGAACAAAATTTTTCTTAAGGTTTACATATGAATGAAGAAATGAACCTCTATACAGATGTATAAATCTCACAAGCTGCAAACAACAATGAAAACACCAACAATGGGGGAAAATTCTAGACACTGTGGTTTATTTTGGGAAAAAGAAAAGAATCTGACCTTTTTTGCTAACTTAAAAAAACAAATATGGAACACATCTTTTTTTTTTTTTTTTTTTTTTGGTTTCAAAACCCCCCNCTCTGCCATAGAAACTTTCAAAACTGATCTTCAGCTCGGGACAAGGTTGAGGGACCACAGATTCCGAAGACCCATCAACATAAGAGCATCGCCAAGAAACATCAGAGATGTTGTTGTTCATCGACAGAGAGATATTCGACAACAAAACAGAAGTCAAAGGAGACTCTTTAGTTCCAAAGAAATCTCCGGCGACGCTTATGTTTTCACCAACAATGTCATGTAACCTGATGTGACTCACTAACGGGTAAGCATTCGCATCAAAACCGGAATCAGGGTGAGTTCCAAAGGTACCATTAGCTAGAAACGCAGTCCCAACATTAACCATATTAATGTTTGAAACATCAATCTCTTTCATGTAACCACCTCTTCCTTTCGTTGTTCGAAACGCAATCCCGGAGAAAGAGTTGTGTATGTGAGCGTCACGGACCTCGATGTCAGATATGCCGCCAGACATTTCACTGCCAAAGGAAATGGACGAGCCAGAAGCTCCTCGGAGGTCAACGTTTCTAATCTGCACATTCGCAGTTGGTCTTGAATACGAAATACCGTATTCGTCCCAACCACTTTTTAAGGATATTGCATCGTACCCCATGTTGATGCTAGAATCTTGAATGCACACATTATCAGAAGAATCTGAAGAAAAAAAAAAAAACGGAGAAAAACACAATTTGAGATTCTACGACTGCAATAATCGAAGCGGTAGGCAGAGAAGACAAGAACTAACCAGGGACAATGCCGATGGTATAAGGAGATTCTGGAGAGGTATTAGCTGTTACTTTATGAATGTACACATGGCTGCACAATTTTTTTAGTGATTACAGTTTACCGAAATTTTCTAAACCAAAACAAGAAGAGGATTATTCAGGATATGTTTTTTTTTTTTACCTACAATAGACCGAATGGATAGTGTAAGCAGGAGCATTCAAGAAGGTAAGATTTGAGACAATGACGTTTTTGGAAGAGACAAACTCGACGAGATGTGGTCGACTGTGTTCTAAAGAATGAGAGTTAAACCGATCCCACCAAAGCATGCCTTGTCCATCTATCGTACCGTTATCACCTGAGATATGGAATATAACGGTGAGTATTTTAGTTTAGCATTAGCAGACAAAATGAAAATGAAGCGAAAGGATCTCAAATCATGTATTAGAGACCTGTGACTACAACATCATATAGCTTGTAGCCGTTTATCAAACTCATGTATCTCTTCCCGGGGAGATCAATGCCTCTTCCGTAAGATGGTAATGGATCCACGACTTCCCAATGCGATGGATCCTTCATACAGAGACAAAAATGAGAAAACAAATTAAACAAATGTTCTGATTGGTAACAATGCAGAATCATGAAACAGAGCTAGCAATTTTTTGTTTTGATTATTGCCATTGATCTTGCTATGATTTCACAAAAAAAAAAAAAAAAAAAAAAAAAAAAANGAGATTGGTCCCAAGTCACAAATCACAATGCCTAATTACTGAAACTGATTCTCTATACATCAAATCAAAGCAACAGACTTTGATTCAAACCACAAACTCTGATCTTACACTTCAGAGTGATCAAACTTCTAGACAGAGAGAGTTTTTAGTTTTTTTTATTAAACAAACCTGTGAGGCAAGAATGACGGCGTCTTTCTCGAGAAAGAGAGTGAGATGACTGGTGAGATTGAAACTTCCGGTGAGCCACCGTCCGGGAGGAACATAGAGCTGAGCACCGCCTTTGTCGCCGAAAGACTTTAGATAGAACACAGCATTCTGAAACGCGAGCGTGTTCAACGTTTTCCCATCTCCCACAGCACCAAACTCCAGAATCGAGACGCTGTGTGGTCTCGTGTTCGGTCTCCGACCAAGATCGCATACGTTTCCGGCGCCGTAACTTCTCGCGTATATCGGAATCAGACTGCTCAATGCCAGCAGCAAAACTAGTGCCACCTGACAAAACAATAAAATCTTAATCGAGAGAGACTAAGTTCAGATCCGAATCGATACGTAATCAATCAAGGAAGCTACGGTTTTTTAAACGGATCCAGCGAAATGACGGAGACCCAGAAAACATGTGAAATCAAGGAAGCTGGTATTGATGGATTCGAGTTTCAAGCTTTGAGTAAAATTTTAAATCAATCAATCTCGGACAAGACAGCAAAGAATGACAAGAGACTTGAGAACTAGAATAAATAAGAGCACGTACTTACTGGCATCTTTATTTGTAACGAAAAAAGCTGTCAGAAAACGAACAGAAAAAGCAGAGGAAAAGGCAAGAACTTTTCGCGCCAAATGCAACCCGACAGTGAGAAATAAGAAGCAGAAGTCTAAGAGCAAAGAAGAAGAAGAAGAAGAAGAAGAAGAAGTGAAAGAAGAAGGAGAAGAGTTATGACCACAGAGACAAGAGAAGCTTTTTTAAACAGTATAAATGATAGAAAAGACGAATTATTGTTTTTTATGGTATAAAATAATTCCATAAAATAAAAAGCAAATAAGGTAGGAAAAGATTAACGCCAAAATGACAGCCTTTTTATGCGTATGAGTATAACATTATTTGGGAATATAAAGAAAAAGATTGGAGAAAAATAGAAACATGACAGGTGGAAAAACAAAATAATAGTACTATAGAAGAATGTAAATGAATGTTTCAACAACAAAAAAAATAATGTAAATGAAAAACAAAATGTGAAACTTTTAACTAGCCGCTAATTATTTTATCATTAATTTCCACTAATTTGCAGTTAATACCAGTTTTGCTACAGACAATTTAAGAATAGTCGTAACTCGTAACGTATTATCGCCGACAGATCTTCTACACGCCGGAGAGAGAGAGAAAGGGAGAACGACATTTTCTTTTTCTGTTCTTAAAGAGAGAGATGAAGGAAAAAAAAAAAGAGAGAGACAAAAATGGTTCATTGGTTTGTCTGAAATCGATCTTTTTGTGTTTTATTTGAAAGAGTGCATGTGCTTGGTTTTTTTGTAATTGTTTTTTTATTTATAAATGATTTTATAATGTTTGATATTTTTAGTGTTTTGTTTTTATTATGTCTTTTTCATTGTTTCGTCGCCGTCAGTGTTATTGTTTACACGTCTAGCTCGTCGGTCCACATTGTTGAGTTGATTTCTATTGGACTGGTTATTAATTATTATAGAGAAAATTAGTCATATGACACAAGATTTGGAAACAAATCTTAGTTAACAGATGACAATTAGTTAATAACTTTGATTGAAAATGTGTAAACGGCTTGAATAGTATTATTGGTAGGTAAATGAACATTCTGAGAATTTTATTCTTACTTTTATTTTTGTTTATAAAAAGTATTTTTACTTATATAAGTTATAAATAACAAACTAACAATTCGTAAAGCTCTTTTGTCAGAATCTCATAAGAGTTTGAGTTCCAAAACAAAGATATGATGAACATATTGTTTGGACTTTGGGGGACTATAATTTACTAGGCGACTTTTATGTATAATGTATATATGTTCAATATATTTCTTTGTTAAGAAAAAACAAAATATTCACAAAAAAAAAAAAATATAACTTCAATTTTTTTTCCGCCAAACTAGAGTTTTGAAATTTAAAACACGATATTGAGAAAAAAAAACCAAGACAATTACAAGGAGCAATTTTAGCCAAAAAATATATATATATATCACAACGAGCAGTACAAAAAAAAAAAAAAAGAATTAAAATGGGTAAAGTTTGAAAATATACATATAAAGTGAGATACTAAGAGCATCTCCAATATATTATCCTATTTTTGTTTCAAAATGAGTTCTCTCTAAAATGAGAATGTGTTTTTCTCCAATGTATTTTTTTCATTTCTATCTCAAAAATAATATTTTAAGCATATTCTCATTTTATTACTAATTGCTACAATTACACTTTATCTATAAAATTTACAAATTGACCCACTAATTTTTTTAATTTAAAATTTTCATAAATTGTACTTTCAAGGAGTAATAAGTTATTTATAATTTAAGTACTTTTAAGTATTTTCAACTTATTAGCAGTTTAAATAATAATTTTTTCTATTAAATATGTCTTTTTATTTTATTTTTGTAATAATAAAATTGGTGACATTATATATTGTCATATACCATATATATTAAATTGTATATCGTATATACTATTTAAATAATATTTTATTAAATAAAAGATTTAGAAATAAAATAATAAAACCTTTAAAATAAAATCATTTTACTTTTAAATTGTAACCAAGTGTCGTTAACTCAATTAAAAAATACTCTAGAAAAATCTTAAAGATTACAGGATCGAGTGGCCCTTAGAAAGGGTCTGCTCTCCAAATGAGAGTTACATTAAATGTTTTAGATTTGGTCTTGGTGGATATACGAGCTCTCACGCTTAGAACCTTTAGTAAATAAAAAAGATTGTGTTGTAAATAAAAAGGTTCATATCTATTTTGAAGATGAAAATAGGGTTATTCTATATTTGAGGATGAAAATGGAGAAATTCCTTCCATTTTGCCACTGAATATGAGGTAATGTTAGAGTAAAATTTGCTCTAAAATAGTAAAAAGTGTAAAAAATAGGAAAGGAAAGAGCATGAGAGAGAAGGGAAGGCTTAAAGCCATGTGGCTGACAGGTAAGGGAGGCTGAGTGGTAAATGGGTCCCACTTCTATTCTAGTATCATTTTCCAATTTGCCAGCCTGTCATTTTGTGTGTGTTTTCTGGATTTTTTCATTTCTTTCAGCAAAGTTATCAATTATTTATATGATAGTTCAGTTTTGTTTGACGTCAGATAGTTTCAATTTTGTTTTCTGATAACAGTGTTACTGAAAAAATATAAAATAGTATGGGATAGCAGCATGGGATAGCAGGGTTAAATATTTAATTGAATGCAACTAAAACTCAACATAAATCCCAAATCTAAGCGGATATGGTTCAAACTTCAAACTCACAACATTTGATTTTCTCGTCTTTTTTCATGTTCATACTCGTACCGGACTTTTGTTAATACTTTATTAATGACAACTAGTTTGGGTCCAGTAACCAAAATCCGCTACAGTTATTATATATATGAACATGGAAAAAAATGCAATGCAACTCACAGGTAGGTACGTTGATGAAAATGAAATAGAAGCGAAGCTGTTCAGACTAAAACCCTCTCATTAAAGAATCAGAGTCTCTCGTCTATCGAATTGCGGTAAGCACAAGTTTTAAACAGTGAAGTTGAGCTAGAGAAGAGAGATTCCTCGTGGTCACAAGAAGCATAATTGATAAGTCATAAGTGATAGCAAAGTTCTTATTGATATAATTTAACGTCACCAGAACCACAAACAAGATTGTAACCAGTCTTATAAACTTATCCCAAAACTCATTATATGCTTAATGCCAAAGGCCAAAAAAGCCTTGGCTTACTTCTCTATTTGAAGAAGATACGAGTTGTCTCCAGACTAAAAGTGACTCTCCTTTCTTGAACAAAGATTCATAAGAGAGGCTCTGGTTTTAGAGAGATGTGGAGTCAAAGAGGGTTTCCGTAATCTTCTTCTCCAGTTCCTTTGGTTCGATCCACAATGAACTCTGCGCATGCAGTAGCTCCTCTTTCTCTTTCTTCTTCTCTTCCCTTCTTTTCCCCGTCATTCTCCACGCCTCCAGCTTCTCAGCTCTTTCTTTCATCTGCAATTTTAAAACACAAAACCGGTCTATGATTCAAGCGTTTCTTGAATGAGTCTACAACTTACAAGAAAAAGCACCAGACCATCACTACTCCAAGCATAAGGAACTCAAACTAGAATCTGAAACCTGGGAGTAGTTACTTTGCAGACACGAGTACATGAAACCAATCTATGAATCAGTTATTACTTGAACAGCTCTGGTAAGAGTGTGAGTACACTGTACAGTGCTCTTCTTTCAACCTACAGCTCAGATAAATGGAACTTCTTAACTAATTCCCTTTGAGAGCTTCAAGATCCATCTTATAGTTGCAAAAGGCCAAAGGTTTAACCAGAACAAGAGCTCATATAGAGATACTCTGGTGATTACAGGATTCATCAAAACCTACACTAAAGGTTAAGCAACGATTATCCAATCCCTTGGTCATACAATTCCATCAACTCTCATCTAAAGCTTTCTCTTCAACTGGTCGATCACAAACCATAGTCACCATTTTATCTAACAGTGCACCCTGAAGCATAATCAGGAAGATGAAAACTACACCTTGATTCTCAACATGCCCAACAAAACCCTTTTCCCCATTTATTCCAGTAATCATCTCTCTAAACTAATTACTTTTTCTAAGTCTATACAAGAAAGAGGAATTGAGAACAGAGAAGAGTGAATGTACCAGGGTTTTCCTAAACTCTTCCTCGGCAATCTTGCGTTCCTCAGCCCTGACCTTAGCTGCCTCAGCCTTCAACCGCCGCCTCTCCTCATTAGCGGCTCTTTCGACCAGCAATCTGGCCTCATCCTTACGCTGCTTCTCAACTCTGAGCATCTCGATTTCGTGTATGTACTCTCTCCGATACACCTTCACCTTCTTTGCGTAATCTCTCCTGAGCTGCGCAAGCATTCTCTCTGCCTCTTTGGGATCGTTCGGGGTTTCCCAGCTACCGAGATAGCTCTCTGGCTCCAGAAAACTGTGCGTCTCCTGGTGGTACCTGTGGTGAGTGGCCTCTGATGAGAAAGACTTGACGTAGCCAATCATGGAGGCGTTCTCGCTCTGTGAAGCTCCATGCCTCACAAGGCGGCTTAGTTTATTGCAGAATGCCATTTACTGAATCTGCTTTCTACACAAGAAGGAGAAACAAAATCAACTTACAGATTCAGATTCAAAAACACACAAATCACACTCGACATCCGAAATCAGTGTTTCTCCGCCAAAGCTACAATTAAATCCCTAAATATTCCGGTTAAATCGTGAATAATCGTAGAATTTCTACATTTATGAATGGGAATAACTAGGGTTTATCCATCTCTGCACTTTGTTGTGGTTTCAGATTGACAGAAATCTTGGAAATGGCAGAAGACTTCCGTTTAGAAAGGAAATGTGAGAGTAGTATTCGTCTAAGAGGAGGAAGCTTACCTGGGAGGAATGAATCGACGGCGATTAGAGAATTTCAGAGAAAAAGAAAGAGCGGCGCGGCCAGAGCCCCAGGAGCGCGGTGAAACGTTAAAAAAAATCTCGGCGTGAAGCGTTTTCGTCTTTTAGGGCTGGGTGAAAGAAAAAAAAAAAAAGTATTGTATATTTATTCCCTTATCTGTACATGTGAATTTCATTTTATTTCCTAACAATGTGTAGACTCTAGAATGTAGATGGAGATGAATACAAAAATTTGCTCCTGCTTCTAAATAATCTTGATAAATTTAAAAATGGCAGCGGAAAATAATTTTTACAAAAACTTAATGAATTATCTCTACTTGTATACACGCAGTCAAGTTCTTAAAATGAAAAAGAAAATTGGTAATTACCTCGAAACATATTTCAAGGTGTCTCTATTCAACTTCAATATATAATTCGCAAAACACCACTACCTAGTACTGTATAAGCTGTTTTGTTATTAGCGCTTTCATATAATTATATATGTACTCGTCCAAAGCCTCCTCTGTTCCTTTTTTTTTTTTTTTGAGGTCAATAGCCTCATTTGTTCCTTTAATTACAAAACCTATGTGACAGAGCCAGGATCATAGCAGCTCTAATACACGTATTACAAAAGAAACAGAGTTTAAATTTCAGGTTCAAGAAACTAATTAAATATTAGCATGAAAATCAAGAACCAAAAACTAACCAAATCTCAAAATGTGATGATGAGTGCAATTAAGTTTTATATTATATAGAAACGCGAACAACAGACAGGAAACAAACAATAATTCCCCTACACACCTTCACCGTCTTCATCATCACAAGTCTCCTCTACTGTGAATCCACCATAGGAGATTACTCCGAGAGTTTCCATTATCAAACTTATCCAGTCCTCTCTAATCTTCTCGATCGCTTCATCTTTGTCGTAAACACCTTCCAGAGCATAAACGAACCCTTTCCATCCTTCACCAACGTCACCTCTCCCCAACGCCGGCGAAGTCCAACTCACAAGCTGCTTCACGAATTTCACATCGGAGAACAGAATTTCCGACACCGGAAGTAACGGCAATAACTGTATCCCAACCCGACACTCTCTCCAATCCTTAGATCCGAACCATAGGCCACTGTCTCTCTTCGTCGACCATAATACCCCAACCATACGATTCTCTGCCGTGAAATCTTTCGGGTAGATACTGTCATCTTCCTTCACCTGCTACCACCAAGAAGAAAAAGATAAACACTAATCAAATTAAAAGTTAAAGAACCGACTGTAGCATGCATGAACCGGATTAGTATCTATGACATATGTTGAATTTGTTTTTTTTCAGACATTACTCTTACGGAAAAATATGTTTTGTTCTTTACTTCTAAATATCCGCTTAGTGATAGAGTTGACTTTGATTTCCAGTTACAGAAGTAAATATTAAACCATTCTAAGTGTACAAATAAGTACGGTTTAATCGAACCAAAACCGCATCAAAATGCTCCAACAACCATAACACTGTAACTAGGATAGTTTTTTAAAATCTTTGTTTATGGCAAAAATAGTTTGTTTTACTAATCCACCCCTAAAAAATATTATTTCTTGGAATTCTTCCCAACCCAAATCTAAACGACAATGGAACCAAATTCAATTTTAAATCCCGTTTTTTGGTTTTATGGTTCGGTTCGGTTTATTCGAATTATATTGGCTAAAAGTTAAAACTCGTACCTGCCACCACATTTTCGCGGCTTCAATCTCGAGCGTCAAGATCGTCGAAGCTGCCGCCACCAGCTCTATGTCGCCGTAAGCTAACCCTAATAAAGCGGCGGAGTAATACGCGTTCACCGCCTCACTCGTGCTCTGCTGATTCCTTCCGTCGGCAAACTCCGATAACCCACCAGCCCAAGAGTGGAGCTTGAAGAGATCGAAGCATCTCAAACGCGGGAAATCCAAATCGGAATTATCATCCCCTTGTCTCCCCAGTGTCATGAAATCTGCCATTAGAGTGTACGCCTGAGGTCTGTATCTCTTTCCCCAACAAGGATCGATCTTAGCGAGCACAGCAATCGCGTAGAGAAAGTAACCAAGATGGTAGTGGTGATTGTTGTAGATCCCAAACCCGAAATCTGATCCTGGATCTGTCGATCCTTGCTTGGTGATTATGCCTCCCCATTTAGGATCATACACAAACCCGTTTGGTTTAAAACTCCCATCTAACCACGGCTCAATCATACTCTTTAGATACTTCCCAATCGCCGGAATCACATCGAGATAACAAAGTTCCTCGGCGATGACAGCTAATCTCGCCGCTCTTGCGATCAGTTTACCGTAGAAATAGCTAGTGACCGGAGCTGTTGAATCCAAGGAGTTAACGTCGCTGATGAGAGCAGAGATGAGCTCTTGGTGCGAATCTTCTTTGACTCCTTTGAGAGAGTGCCACGTCACCGAAATAGGGTCCGATCTGAGAACCCATGAATCTCCGACGACGCCAACCAAGTCGCCGTCGATGCTGTGATACCTGAATTACTGACAACGGTGACTGAGTGATTGTCGTTTGCCAAAAGCTTGAGATGAAGAGGATGAGCGAGCATCAGCAGATCTCCATTGCCTCTCGTCTCCCATTTGTACTCCAAAGCAAAGGGCTTTGTGAAATCAGCGGCACCGGAAACTGGGTAACAGCAACTGAATAGGTCGAGCATCGATTCGAAACCTGGACTCGAACCCGGTAGCAAGGCGATCCGGATTACACCGGAAAACCCACCGCGGCAATGAATCGTGGAACCGTCGTCATTCGTCAGGTTAATCGGTGAAGATGCGTAAATCAGCCAGTTGTTGAGCTTGGCTGTGTACTTTGTTGATTTGCTATTTCCGGAAAACGATAAAACCACGTGGCTCGTAGAGATTCTGATGGAGTTGCTGGGTACAGAGAAGGTGATAAACGGGCTTCCTCTGACGAGGAAAAATCTGAGATTAGATGAAGGGAAATCGAGGGTTACTCCGAGGTCACTGAATGATGAAATGAGATGAGTTTTCCGGGAATGCGGGTCGGGTCCGTCTGACCCGGAGATGATGATGATGTCGGCTTTGAAAACCTCGTAGAGGAAGGCAGAGTTTTGTAGCATAGACGGGTACGAGATAGCGATAGAGGAAACAGATGGTTTGACGATGTAAGGGTGAACATACTGAGCTTGGTCACCCTTTTTGAGAGCGAAGTTCTGAAAGAAAGAGTTTGTAGGGAGAGGGCTCGAGAGGAGTTCGTCGCTGAAGAAGCGTGAAGGGTCGGGTAAAACAGAGGATCCCAATCTCGGGAAGAGAAAAGGACCGTTTTGTTTCGAGGAAGCCATTACTTGAGGATGCTCTAGTTTCGCTCTTGAAGCTTTTCTCACTGTTTCTTGTCTCCGACTTTTGGGTCTTTTAAAAAGAGATTGGAATATGTATCATCAGGATGGAAGAAGAAGCGCTATGTTTTTTTTTCTTCTTCCCGAAACATGAACCCATGCCAGATACCACGTGGCACATCTATTAACTATACATCTCCTCAAAACCAAAAAATTATCTTTGTTACTGTTGGCTGTTACACTTGAAAAGGCCTGAATAAACTCGATAAACAGGAAATTTAAAATTGAAAGGTGTAAAAAACGAATTTATTTAAAATTTAAATGACCTTGTGATTTTTCACATGTATAATTGAAAAGAGGCTCAACAAAGTGACAAACCATTCGTTGTAATAACAAAAGAGGCTCTAATTACTATGTGATTATAAGTGAATATATATATAACACTATAGTTTTAATTAGTTAAAGGTTGAGTTAAAAATGGCTAAGCCATGAAGACTACCCTTCATACTAAACCTCTCTCGCTGCATCTCATTCGTCGTCTTAATACGGTTAAGGTTGACGTCGATGAGCGTTACATTCTCACATGCCGCGAGGGAGCTGCATCTAAGAGTCACCCCGAACTCAGTGTTATACGTTCCTCTTAAGTTCTTGAACTCTATGTTGCTCAGTTTCACCATCGATGCCTGCGTGCGTTTTCATTTCTTCATATTTTTTGTTTTGTCATAAAATTAAAAAAGAGAAGCTATAAGCATATAATTGTATAAATATATACTTACAAAGGTGGTGTTGCAGCTATAATGAGGGCAATACTCTTGATCAATGATAATGGGGTTGGAGACGTTAACCATCACAATGTCCTCGAATGTCATATTACTAGCTTGGCTCGGTGGCGATGTAGGCCATGTCTTGATCCGAACTCCGTTATCAGTTCCGTTAATGGTGCAGTTTTGAACCTTAATTCCCCTCACTTCCTCCTCGTTCTTAGTATTCCCCAAGCTCCCTATACTGCACCAAACAAAGTAGGAGTAGACAAAGAAAATCGTAACCAGTAAATTGCCATTAAACCGAATTGATATGTACGGCTTTATAAGCGGAAACCGAAGAAGGCAAATTTGTTATACAAATTCTTGATATATGATCATATTACATGAATAAATATTAATTAATTTATAACGGAGTTCAAAACTAATTCCAAACCGAATTACAACTGTGTTTTTTTTTCTTTCTATAAATCCGATAAAACTAAAACCTAAAATCAAATCGTGAATTAAAGAAGTGACGAAAAGAAGAAGAGGAGAGTATTATGGTCTTTTCAAAACCTGATTCCATGGCCTGGACCACAATAGGTGCCGGAAACGAGCACGTTGAGGCTCCCGGTGGAGATGGAGATGCAATCATCTCCGACTCCAATGGTTGAGTCGCTGATATTGATGTTAGAAGAGCTGTGGACGTGGATCCCGTCGGTGTTGGGACTGTACCGCGGGGAACTAAGACTGACGTTGTGAACCGTAACGTTATGAGAAAATTGTAATCCCAAATGAAACCCTTTCGCATTTGATAACGAAATGTCTCTGACGATTGCATTTGACACATTGGCCAATATCAAAGACTGTACGTTTGACATTAAAACACATTTATATAACTTATACACCAAATATTTACATAAGTTACTATACGCCGCAAAATATTTACTAACCGTTATGAGTTTGTCACATTTGGAGGCCTTCTTGCAACTCAGTTGATTCCAGGCTTCAACTTCACCTTGGCCGTCTAAATTAGAACGTCCGTACAAGGAGATGTCGTTTAGGTTATGAAAAGTAATCCACTTATTATAATGAAACTCCTTAATGCTCGTTGGAGCAACTAGATCTCCTGTGATCTCTACTTCCATGGTTGATTCAGTGCGACAAGGGCCCTTGAATTCAATCGCACCCACTAAGAATTTTCCTTCTGGGACGTAAAATCTTGTTCTTCCCTGGTTCTTACAAGCTGCCTCCCATGTCTCCGTAAATGCCTGTCCAATTAGATTCCACTTGTAAATGTTACATGCTTATAAAAAAGTTACGTAAACCATAATCTCATTATGTAATCATTTTTGTGTCTTAAAGTAAGAGTAAATAAACTGTGTAATTAAAAAGAAAGAAAAATAAGTATGTAAATAAATTGTTGTAAATAGTAAATACTATAAGAATTCAATAAACTGACAAGAGTGTTGTCTAAGTCGGCATCGGTGGCTCCGAACATGGAGACATCAAAAACTTCATATTGAGACGATTCATCTGGAGACGGCATCGGGGCTGGCTCCATTTGTTTATCATCATACTCTTCAAATGTAATATAAGAAGCTAATATTGTCTTTGAAGAAACAAAGATCAAGAAGATGACCAAGAACTTAACGACTATGATATAATTACAGTTAGTCTTCATTATGATGAAATCTTGTTGGATTTATGTGAGCTTTTCTTTTGGCTAATGGCCTATACTTAAATAAATAAAATAGTCAAAAATAGAACCTCAATTTACCCGATTTAGCCACAAAGAAATAAAGAATTTCAAGTTTAAGTTGAAGTAGCCGAATCAGACCCACATTAGTCAAATTAAACATTTTGTAAAAAGTTTTAAGTTTGACTAGCTATAGATATAATTCTTTCTATTCAACATACAGTTAATTAGGGGAATGTATTCAATTGAGGATTTGGGGTGATTTATAGTAAGATGATAAATCTTCTATTATTCAAACATGAATTTTAGAAAGTCTTTTTAAAATCTAAAGTTATTAAATTTGTGATTTTAAAATCCACTGTTAATGGAAATAATAATTTAAGTAGTGGATTTTAAGAGATTTAAGAGTGTTCTTAGTTAAAATTATGAAAATCAAAATCTCATGGCTTTAGATGAGATTCTAGAGTATTTTAATGTACATATATCAACTTCCTAATTCACAAAAAAATAATCTAAAACCATTCCATATTGTCCCAAATACTAGATTTAATATACATCCGCCTTAGAGTTTTTTGAAAAATAAATACAACAAGTTTACACGTTATTTTGGCCCAGATGAATTTGAGTAAATATCAAATTGCATTTTAAAAGGTTAAATAAACCGTTAAGGGTTGATAACAAGAAAATGATTTTTTTTTTGTCAAAATGATTTATTCGTTAACTCTTTATATAAAAAAAGAGAGATTTATTCGTTAAAATCATATAATTTTTTTTAAAACATTCTTGTCTTTCTGGTATAAGTTACACAATAATTCTTTTTCATTTAAGAAATGCTTTAACGAAATCCTGAACACAAATAACTAAATAACCGTCATCGTAACAGAGTTTACATTGCAAGTTTCTTACTCTTGCGTTGATTCCAAGTAGAAGGTAAATTTGCAAGAACTTGAAAATTTGACCGTTCTTCTTACATAATTATGAAACTTTTTAAACCAAAAACGTTTATATACTATAAACGGTCGATTTTGGCGAGTGTTCATGTGTGTGTGATTGGTTTAACAAATCACGGCTCGTCGTCTAGGGTTCAATCAGAGCATGGAACTCCGATTGGGGCGTGGCTTTCACGTGCCGGAGGCCCACCACTGCGGGCGATACGCTCTAAGGCAGATTAAGCGTAGAAGAAGAAACTTGGCCATGGTTTTTTTTTTTATCTCTGGCGCCAAGTGTCGATCCTCTTCCTCCACTTCTCACCAAGTTACAGTGATCCTAAAATTGGCGCCTTTCTTCACTCCCACATACATATGCTGGAGACTGGAGTGGTTTCTTCTACAATTCCATCTCCTTCTTGGGTTTTGCCTACCAAGTGTTTGTGTTTTTGCCTCTGAGACGAAATCATGCCGACCGGTAGGTTCAAGACGATGCGTGAATGGGTTCACGACGCCATCTCTGCTCAACGCAATGAGCTCCTCTCTCTTTTCTCCAGGTCACTCTCTATCTCTCACTCAATCTGTGCAGGTCTGGTTTTAGTTCGTGATTTGTGAATTGACTTTAAATGGAAAATTTGTTGAGATTTTGAAACTTTAATGAGTAATTCGAGAGTGGAGCCGGATTTGTTTGTTTTCCTTGCATGCATGTTGTGATTAGGTCTCAAGAGTCAAGAGTAATGGTTTTAGTTGCTATATATAGATATATAGCTCAGGGGAAGGGGGTATTGCAGTCCCACCAGCTGATTGACGAGTTCCTTAAGACTGTGAAAGTAGATGGAACAACAGAAGATCTTAAGAATCGTCCATTCATGAAAGTTCTCCAGGCTGCAGAGGTGAAAATCTAACATAATATGTCATGTACTTATGTCCATAGTATAATTTTTCTCTTTACATATCTTGATGTGTGATGATATGAAGTTTTTCGCATTCAGGAAGCTATTGTTTTGCCTACGTACCTTTGTTGCCATGGCTATTCGTCCCAGACCTGGTGTTAGGGAATATGTTCGTGTGAATGTGTACGAGCTCAGCGTAGATCATTTAACTGTCTCTGAATATCTTCGGTTTAAGGAAGAGCTCGTTAATGGCCAGTAAGTGTATCCTGTGTGCAAAGATTTTTGTGGTTTTGTATATATGTGCTTCTCTTCTTGGACTTGGATGCTTAAAGTCTCAACAATTTTCTTCAGTGCCAATGGAGACTATCTTCTTGAGCTTGATTTTGAACCGTTCAACGCAACCTTTCCTCGCCCAACTCGGTCATCATCCATTGGGAATGGGGTTCAGCTCCTCAATCGTCGCCTCTCTTCAATTATGTTCAGTAACAAAGATAGCTTGGAGCCTTTGCTTGAGTTTCTCCGCACTCACAAACATGACGGGCGTGTTAGTGTTTTCTGCACTTGCAACGTAGTTTGTGTTATAAACAGTGTGCAATTAGTATAGAACACTGACTCTATACTCTCTATGTATAATGCAGGCCATGATGCTGAACGATCGAATACCGAATGTCCACACACTTCAGGAAGCTTTGGCAAGGGCAGAGGAGTTCCTTTCTAAACTTCCTCTGGCTACACCATACTCTGAATTCGAATTTGAGTAAAATCTTTCGCCCTTCTCTGCGTATCTCTTCTTTTCATATTTCTTAACCAACAAATGATGTTTCCCTTTTCCTTCTTTGGACGTTTCAATGTGGGGAAGACTACAAGGGATGGGATTTGAAAGGGGGTGGGGTGACACAGCACAGAAGGTTTCAGAAATGGTGCATCTCCTTCTGGACTTACTCCAGGCACCTGACCCTTCTGTCTTGGAGACGTTTCTAGGAAGGATTCCTATGGTGTTCAATGTTGTGATTTTGTCTCCGCATGGTTACTTTGGCCAAGCCAATGTCCTGGGTCTTCCTGATACTGGTGGACAGGTAGATTTTGTCAGTATCTTCCATATGTCGTGGGTCTCTGTTGATTCAACTTATATTCTACTGTTGAGATTTTCAGGTTGTCTACATTCTCGATCAAGTACGTGCTTTGGAAAACGAGATGCTCCTTAGGATACAGACGCAAGGACTGGATGTTGTTCCAAAGATTCTGATTGTATATTTTCTTGCTGGCTATCTACTCTGTTCTTCTCCATTGGTAACATTTGGCATTTAAGTTCCAATTTTAACTTCAGGTGTTCCATGCTGGCTTATTTAGATAACAAGGTTGATACCCGAAGCAGAAGGAACAACTTGCAACCAGAGGTTAGAAAAAGTTAGTGGTACAGAACACGCACATATTCTGCGAATACCATTTAGGACTGAAAAAGGCATTCTTCGCAAGTGGATCTCGAGGTTTGATGTCTGGCCATACCTGGAGACTTTTGCAGAGGTTAGCACATACTAGTAGCCAGATATCCATGTAACTTCTGCAGTTTGTTCTTGCTTCTTCATTCGGATGGGGTTAGCTTAAAGTTAGGGTGAACTAAAGTATATAGTCGTAGAACAATCTGTTTCTGCTGCCTATATGTGGCTATGTATAGGCTAACACGTTACTTGTATGTGACTAGGATGCATCAAACGAAATTGCTGCGGAGTTGCAGGGTGTACCAAATCTCATCATTGGGAACTACAGTGATGGAAATCTCGTGGTTTCTTTGTTAGCTTGTAAGCTAGGCGTCACACAGGTTTATGCTAACACTTCTCTGTAATACTAAATTCAGTTTTGTTCATTAAAGAGTTATAAACTTTTGTTCTGATCTTTCCTTTACTGTCTGAGATGCACTGTAATATTGCTCATGCTTTGGAGAAAACCAAGTACTCTGAGTCTGACATTTACTCGAGAAACCATGAAGATAAGTATCACTTTGCAAGTCAGTTTACTGCAGATCTAATTGCCATGAATAATGCCGATTTCATCATCACCAGCACATACCAAGAGATCGCGGGAAGGTAAAAAATGTTATTCGATATTCAACTGCATGTTGTTGTCATCTGCAATTGTGGTTTGATGCCAACAGAAACTGTTTTGCATTTGTCACAGCAAGAACAATGTTGGGCAATACGAGAGTCACACAGCTTTCACTCTTCCTGATCTTTACCGAGTTGTTCATGGAATTGATGTCTTTGATCCCAAGTTCAATATAGTCTCTCCAGGAGCTGATATGACCATATACTTTCCATATTCTGACGAGGAAAGGAGACTCACTTCTCTTCATGAGTCAATTGAAGAACTCCTCTTTAGCGCTGAACAGAAGAATGAGCATGTGTAAAAGTCCTTCAACAACAAATCTGACTTGGCAATATAAAAAAAAAAATCTCAGTTAACCACAAAATAATTAGTTTGCATGTCTCAATCTTCTTGTGTTGATACAATGGATTCCTGAGCGATAAAGCAAAGCCAATCATCTTCTCCACGGCAAGACTTGACAGGGTGAAAAACTTGACTGGGCTAGTTGAGTGCTATGCCAAGAATAGCAAGCTGAGGGAGCTTGTGCATCTCGTGGTAGTCGGTGGCTACATGGACGTGAATCAGTCCAGGGACAAAGAAGAAATGGCTGAGATACAAAAGATGCACAGCCTGATCGAGCAGTATGATTTACATGGTCAGTTCAGGTGGATAGCTGCTCAAATGAACCGTGCTCGGAATGGTGAGCTTTACCGTTACATCGCAGACACAAAAGGCGTTTTTGTTCAGGTAACATGAAGATAATAATAGTTCCCTTGGAAAAAATTGTCAGCATTTGGAATCAGTGTAAGGTTTACAGACTCATGTTTCTCTCCTTTTCCACCACACCCTACTTTCTATGAGGCTTTTGGGCTCACAGTTGTGGAATCAATGACTTGTGGGCTCCCAACATTTTCTACCTGTCATGGCGGACCTGCAGAGATCATCGAGAATGGAGTTTCAGGGTTCCACATGGACCCATATCATCCAGACCAGGTTGCAGATACTCTGGTCAGTTTCTTTGAGACCTGTGACACCGATCTAAATCACTGGGAAAAAATCTCTAAAGGAGGGCTCAAGCGAATCTATGAAAGGTTGTACCCTTTTGCTCTTGACATACTTAATAATAGAACCTTAGTCACTCCACCAATATGATGGTTTGATAAGGGTTTCTGCGTGTTTAGGTACACATGGAAAAAGTACTCAGAGAGGCTGCTTACGCTGGCTGGAGTCTATGCATTCTGGAAACATGTGTCTAAGCTCGAAAGAAGAGAAACACGACGTTACCTAGAGATGTTTTACTCTCTCAAGTATCGTGATTTGGTCAGTGTAACTATAGGTTTGAAGGACTGAATTATATTATTAGAATGAGGTTACAACATATATATAGGAGATTACAAGAAGGGAACTAGGTATAAACATAATGACAGATATCGAAACAATCTAGTTTCCATATATACTCTACACGCCCCCGCAAGATGGAGGGACATGGGTGACTCCAATCTTGGAGGAGAATTCAAGAAACCGTGCACGGGAGAGAGGCTTTGTCAATGCATCAGCCAACTGGTCGTTGGTAGAGACGTGAGCGACGCGAAGGGCACCAGATTGGACATGAGAGCGAACAAAATGGTAGTCGAGAGCAACATGCTTCATACGTGAGTGGAACACCGGATTTGCGCATAAGTAAGTGGCACCCACATTATCACAGTAAATCACCGGAGGTGCAGGTAATTGAATACCAAGTTCCGAGAGCAAAGAGCATACCCAACGAAGTTCTGAGGCTGTGTTAGCCACTGCCTTGTACTCGGCTTCGGTTGACGAACGGGCAACGGTTGTCTGTTTCTTGGCGGACCAAGAGATAGGTGTGGAGCCGAGATATAAGATGTATGCACTTGTGGAGACATAATCATCGGTATCTCCGGCTAAATCTGCATCAGAAAAGGCATGTAACGACAACGGTGAATCTTTGCGGATGAAAATGCCATGTGACACGGTTCCCGCTAAGTATCGAAGGACCCTCTTCGCAGCCTGCCAATGATCATCGGTTGGTTTATGCATAAACTGTGAAAGTTTATTCACAGCATAGGCGATATCCGGCCGTGTAAATGCTAGATACTGTAAACTCCCTACAACCATACGATATTCAGAGGGATTAGAAAGCGGTGGACCGGAGTGGAGTGTGAGCTTCGGATGAGGAGCCATAGGCGTGGAAACAGGTTTTTCCTCCTGCATATTTGTTTTGGCGAGTAAGTCGAGTATGTACTTTTGCTGCATCAGATGGAGACCTTTGGAGGTCCTAGTCACCTCTATGCCCAACAAGTAGGAGATATCACCGAGATCTTTGATAGAGAACCGTGTTGCTAGAGAGGAGATAACTTGATTGACCAAAGCATTGGTGCTTCCTGTGACAACAATGTCATCCACATACACCAAAATATATACCTGTTCACGTCCATGGCTATAGATAAACAAGGAGGTGTCAGCAACAGAGTTTCGGAAACCAGCAGTGATAAGAGCACGTTTGAGTTCTTCATACCAGGCCCGCGGTGCCTGTTTCAAACCGTATAGTGCCTTGCGCANGCCTGTTTCAAACCGTATAGTGCCTTGCGCAAACGACATACATGGTGAGGTCGATCCTTGTCTATGAATCCTGGGGGTTGCGAAACATAAACTTCATCTGCCAAGGTTCCTTGCAAGAAAGCGTTATTGACATCCAACTGTCGAATACTCCAATTTCGTCGAACAGCATGGTCGAGAACAACCCGAATCGTGGTTGATTTGATAAACGGGCTGAATGTTTCAGCATAGTCAACGCCATATCTCTGATTGAATCCCCGTGCAACAATACGTGCTTTGTGCCTGTCAATTTCACCATTAGGAAGATATTTCAGAGTAAAAATCCATTTTGTATCAATAACATTTTGATGAGGGTCCGGAGGCACCAAATCAAATGTATGGTTGCCTACAACGGCATTGAACTCGGTAGACATCGCATTTCGCCACTTTCGATCCCGCAAAGCCTGGTTCACGGTTGTTGGGATAATGGGTCTAGTTTGGACGGCTAGAGAAAATTTGGTTTTTGGTTTTGTGATATTATTTTTGGCGCGAGTGGTCATATTATGGCGGTTTTCTGGGGGATTTGGAGGTGGTGGAACTGGGTTTTGTGGCACAGGGTTCGGATTTGGCGGTGGTGAAGAAGAGTGGTCTGAGATTGATACAGAGGTCGACGGTGTTTGGTTCGGAGAAGAGATAGAGGAGGGAGAGATATTGGGCTGGATTGATGGTTGTGGGCTGGAGTCATGTAAATCATTTGATGGGCCTGAGTTTGGGCTAGGAGAAACATTACCTGGTGAATTTCCTTCCAAGCCCATCTGGTCTCCACGAGGAATAGATTCACTCGGGATAGACGAGCTTGTCGCAGCCGACGACGAC
>OVBJ01000331.1:0-64015 GCA_900406535.1 Noccaea bulbosa
CAGATCAATAAACAAGAGAACATCAGATGAGACAGCCACAAATAAAAATTCAAGAACAAAAAACACAATGAATATAGCAAATGAATTCTCAACAGAAACATCAGATCAGTAAAGAAGCAATAACAAAGGAACAAAAACACAGAGTAAGTCAAATCATCCTACCGATTAGAGATATGTCCGTTGTTGACTCGGACTCGTCAGCCAGTGGTGGTTCGCCGGGCTCAGTGGAGCCGTCTAGCACCGAGCCTTCAGTTAGAACTTCCAGCATAGGCTGGACATGAGACGGTGAGGCTGTTCAATAAACAAGAGAACATCAGATGAGACAGCCACAAATGAAAATGACAGAACAAAAAACACAGAATATAGCAAATGGATTCTCAACAGAAACATCAAATAAATAAAGAAGCAACCGGACTAACAGACCTGATGAAGCATCAAATAAATACTTGAAAACGCGGATTACTCTCAAATGATTGCCGATTTGAGAGTATAATGATTTATATCCCTAATCAGTTGTAAATTTTTGTAAATATAAACAAATGAGGAATATTCGTAGATCTAGCATCTATCAATCGGCAGCATTAAACAAATTCGTAGATCTAGCATCTATTTATATCCTTCCATTCGTAGATCTAGCATTTTAAGGTTTAACTAATCGGCAGAATTAAACAAATCGCGAATGTTTGAAGAAGATCCGTTAGTGTGAAATCCTTCCATTCGTAGATCTAGCAGTTTAACTTAACTTATCGTATTCAGTTTTCAAATCCTACCTCGCCGGATTTGTACGATTTCGCCGGAGTTGAGTCCGTTCCGCCGGATTCAGAGTCCGATCTGAGCTTCCGTCGTATTCACAGTCCGATCTGAGCTTCCGCCGTCTTAGGATTTCACGTCCGTCTTTGTTGAATAATAGTCGCTCTCTTTTAAATAGATAAAAAAGTACTGGTCACCGGCTTGTCCGGTCAAAATATCTTCCCACCGGCTTGTCCGGTCAGTTACAGCTTCAAATTTCGAGGCAGTTCTTTTTTAAAAAAATCTTCCTTTTCATAATTCTCTTCTCGATTCCGTTGGGTTTAGTCACTTGGTATGTTGTATATTAGTATTGTGTCATTTAGGATATGCTAAAATAAATAATTAAAATTGCATTTAATTTGAATCAAATAGTTATTGTTTTTGAGATGTTAAAAATAAAATACGGTCTTCTGGAAAAAGAATATGATTGGTCAGGTGAACCTTATCGAAAAAGTTTAACAAATACAAATGTTACTAATAAGTGTTCATATTTTTTGTTATTTTTATTTTATCCATAATTCAATAACAAAAAGTATTTTAATTCACCTGAATGGCGTGGCCACGATAATCAATACTATTTTGCATGTAACATTTAACTATGAATGGTCCCAAAAAAAATTGTTTTCTTTTAATATCTACTTGATATTTTTCGTTTAATTTTTTAAAAAAAAATTGATGATAATATGACATTTTAGTATATCTGTTAGTGTTGCATACTTGAAATATTATGCTTAGACCAAAAATGGAGATATTATAACTATAATATTATATATATATGTAAATAACGGCTTTTATTTAAAAGGCCCGTGTCACGCTTTACATTTCCCGCTTACGTCGCACACTTGTCATAAATCGAAGTTAGGACAGCTGTTGTCAAGTATTTTTGGGAGTAAGCATTTGAGCAAAAACAATTCCATAAATATAATTCCAGAATAACGAAGTTTTCCAAATAGAAGAAGAAAAAAGAAGAAGATTTTGACGCAAAAGATCATTCTCATTTGCAAACGGAGATTTATGTTGCTTTCTTTCCATGAATCCATCTTCACAATCAGTCGGTGCATCCAAAGCAGCACTCAGATTCACTTTGGCCGAGTCGTAATCACGCGATTTAACGCTCGTCAAAGCTTCGTCTATGGAATCACTAGCGACATCGTAAAACTCGACGCAACCGCGTAACAGCATCTCAATACCGTGTGAAGCTCTCTTGTCTTTGAGAATATTTTCAACAATACCTTTTACGTTAATCATTTTGGACGCAGGTTCCAAATATACCTCATTCAAAGCCTCCAACGCAATGTAGCCATCTTCTGCCTGCATATCCAATAATCCAAATCATGCTTCAGGTCTTTAACTGCGCCGACAATATTAGAGGTTAGCTACATTTACATATGAGGTCTATTTGTCTACATAAACTATATTTTTTCAAACAAACACCATATATATAACTTTATGAAGTAAATAATACCATCTATCCAGTGCATATGAAGCTTGCGGGACTTCTCTGTTGGTTTCTTCTTGCTTCCCTCTGATGATGTATCACCTTCATTGTCAAATAGAACAGCAACTTGGTTCCCATTCACCTCAACAATCTCTCCCCGTAGTCCGCTAGATAATGGCCTGCAGGTAAATAAATTTTGGTGAAGACAAATATAGGGCATCTACTATATTCCATCCATGATATTTAGCATGCCGTGGAAGTTCCTCTCTTCCAGAGCTCTTTGAATTCAACATGGTGAGAGAATAAATGCCACAAAAGTGAATACGTAAATTACCTGTGCTTTGCATCACCCTTCTTCGCAGGCCCAACATATTTTACTCGATCTCCTGCAAAGTAGGTAACAACAGATATAAATTAGGAGACAGTGAATGACAGCACAAAGAGTAATCATCAATCTGACAAATGCATGAGGAAAAAGTGAAAGGTTAAAGACAGAAAAAATTATGACTATAAAGGATAAAAACTTACTAAATCGAACTCATTTATCAAACTGATACAATCATGTGTACTTAACACACTTATAGTGATGAAGTAGCCTTGTAGATTTTTGATATAAGATGGTTACCTTTCTTTGCCGGTCGCTTTGGTTTATCCGAATGCTCAGCAGCTGCCGCTTTGCAAGGCTAAATGTTCATAGGTATATATTTGTCTACGTCTGTTTACTTCTGTAGTATGCTTGGAAAGTGACTAGAAGTGCATTTGTGGTTAGGCACGAGTATGGAGGTTTCTATCCAGCTGGTGATGACGGATACTATAACATGGTTGGGGAAGGTCCAGGTGAAGGGTTCAACATAAACGTTCCATGGGAGAATGGAAGATGTGGAGATGCAGATTATCTTGCTGCATGGGACCATATCTTGATTCCTGTGGCCAAGGAATTTAATCCTGATATTATTTTGCTTTCAGCTGGATTTGATGCAGGTACATATGGTATAAACATCTTTTTCAAAGCTATGTCACATGTAGAGTTATGTAATCTTTTCAACTTCCTCTTAATCAGCTATTGGTGATCCTCTTGGGGGTTGTCGTGTTACACCATATGGGTATTCGGTTATGTTAAAGAAGGTTGGTGTTGAATCGAACTGCCTCTTTCCTCCATTTTTTATTTATTTATTTATGTTCCACGAGTCTTTATGACTGGAAACAAAAAAACACTGTTTGATTTAGCCCTAAGCTACATAATCTACACCTAGATTTGACCTCATTTCTCAGCTGATGGAGTTTGCGAAAGGAAAGATTGTGATGGCGTTAGAGGGAGGGTACAATCTTGACT
Organism: Noccaea bulbosa; assembly: GCA_900406535.1. Lineage (NCBI taxonomy): Eukaryota > Viridiplantae > Streptophyta > Magnoliopsida > Brassicales > Brassicaceae > Noccaea > Noccaea bulbosa. Next base: position 3,561 of record OVBJ01000331.1, read on the forward strand.
CAATCGCAAAATAATCTCTCGCATGCGTCCAAACTTTGCTTGAAGACAAACCAATTCAAGGTTCTTCTGAAGCATATCCTTTTGAGTCTTCATGGCGTGTCATACAAGCGGTATGGCTCTAGATCAACCTATCTTCTAACTTTCACATTTCACAATCATAAACAATCTGTATGAATTGGTTCTGTCATTAATGTTCTAGCGAGCCTATGTTACTAGTTGACAGAGCTCCTCTGTTTCTGTGGGTTTAGGTACGCAAGAGGCTATCCGCATATTGGCCTTCACTTGCAGATGAATTATCGTGGAAGCTGGTTGATCAGAAAACTCCTACTCCAGTTAGGCACCTTTCCTTTTATCTACCATTTCCATTTTCATTGTTCCTCAGAGAGCGTTTCCTTGCCATATCGATTTTCGAAAAATCTCACTTGTTTTCCTCTTACCAACTATTTCTTGACATATTTGCCTCTTTCCTCTTCTCTGTCTCTCTCGTTGTTTTTTCCTGCAGTTTCTCAATACCTTTCTTGTTTGCAGCTGCACGGTTTCTGCTGTTGAGAAGTTCAAATCTGGTGAGATCCCTCTAAGACCTCCTGCAAAATCATATGCAAACACTTTGGTAAGAGGACTTGTGGAAGGAGGAAGATTCTCTGAAATGGAAGCCGAGGCTTACATAGACACTGCTGCATCTAAACCTCTCTAGTTCTCTTATTTTCACCTAGAAACCTGCCCTTTTGATCACCCCTTTGGAGCTTCGGGTTTCTGAGTTATTCATTTAAATATTAAAGACCACATTTCTGAGACTTTTGAGTGTGTACTTAAGAAACAAGTGTAGGTTGGTTGAGTTTGCTTAGGAGCAAACTCTGTATGTATTTTGGTTATCTTCGGTTAAAGGCTTTTGCCCAGAAATTGACTTATGGTTATTGTAGGCACCGGTTACTGAATTCCGGTTCAGAATGTGACATAGTATTTATGTTGTACTTATAAGTACATCGGTCATAGGAGACACATTTTTCATATTTGTTTAATTAAAACGGTTTCTGTTTTGTTTTAAAAATTTTTAATTTAAGCATTTTCCGTTTTGAATTCGGCCCGCTATTCGCAACCGCTCTTAGAGATCTATGCAAGAACCACACCGTGAACGACACAGTGGCGGCGGTTTTAACAAAAGTACTCCGAAGAACAAGAGACACGACGAAAAAGCATGGAATCTTCAGAGTCAAGGGCCTAGAAAATTTTCTCGATTAAAAGTACAAATATCTAAATCCCATGATTTTAGGTGAGACTTCAATGAATTTATTATTAAATCCCATAAATTCATCAAAAATCTAATCAAAACTCAAATCACCATAAATAAATATTTGAACCCCATGATTTTAGGTGAGACTTCAACGAATTTGTTAATAAATCCCATAAATTCATCAAAAATCTAATCAAAACTCAAATCACCATAAATATTTGATCGAATACGAAACTTATTTGGTTTTATTTCACTATATAAACTGAATCACATAGTTACACCTCTCATCTCTCTGTGCTTCATAAAAGACAAAAAAAAAAAAAAAAAAAAAAAAANTTCGTTTGTTACGTTTTTGCTTTTCTTAAACGGTTTCACAACCGCACAAACTCTGATTCGAGATTCTTGCAAAAAAGCTGCAGCGACAAACCCGGAACTCAAACTCGGTTTCTGCGTCCAGTCTCTTGAAGCGGATCCACATAGCAAAACCGCAACTAGCCTCGAAGGATTGGTCATAGCATCGGCTAAGACCGCTGCGTCCAAAATGATTAACGTGAAAGGTATCGCTGAAAATATTCTCAAAGACAAGAGAGCTTCACGCGGTATTGAGATGCTGTTACGCGGTTGCGTCCAGTTTTACGATGTCGCTAGTGATTCCATAGACGAAGCTTTGACGAGCGTTAAATCGCGTGATTACGACTCGGCCAAAGTGAATTTGAGTGCTGCTTTGAATGCACCGATTGATTGTGAAGATGGATTCATGGAAAGGAAGCAACAGAAATCTCCGTTTGCAAAGGAGAATGATATTTTGAGTCAAAAGCTTATGATTCCTTTAGATTTTGCAAATTTGTTATGATGAATGAATGAAACCTAAGAGCAAAGAGACGTTATCGTCTTCTTTTTTTTTTTCTTGTATATGAAAAATTTCGTTATTCTGGAATTATATTTATGGATTTTTTTTGCTCAAATGCTTACTCCCAAAAATACTTGACAGTTGACCCCAGCTGAGTCTTCTTTAGTCTTTACTCGAAACTTCGATTTAGGATAAGCATGCGACGTAAGCGGGAAATGTAAAGCGTGACATGACAAGAGCCTTTTAAATAAAAGCCGTTATGTTAGACATTAGAATATGGAAAACAAACAAATAATTGCATTGCATGTTGACCTATATGAAAACAAATAAATCCATGATTTGAGAAATAAATATTTATTTATTATGATGGATTCGTTTAGGTTGGATTCGTAAATCGATGATGGGTTCATTTAGGTGGCTAGGATTTGAGATTTGACATGGTTACCGGTTCTAATTGTTATTACTAATCGTCGTATCCTCGGTTTGGTGGCGGCTTGTGAGCTTCGTTGTTCCGCGTCTTCTTGTGCCTCCGTTGATAATAACACCGCCTGTGACGTGGCTTCTTTTTTCCCAACAGATGAACGAAACCAAAAATTTGACTGGTCTTTGCTCTGCTTTATGTCACTTTCCTCTTACTTTTAACCTTTTCTCTCTCTTGGTTAAAAAATTATTTACTTTTTGAACTGTTACCGCGAAAAAGGAATCCGAGAGTACGATGATGTCAGCAGTGATACAAAACCAAAATATGAAAAGAACTTTAAATGCGACCTCTCCCTCTTCTCGGTCTTTATTCATTTTCCAAATTTTACAGAGGATGCATTAAAGTAATGAGTGACGTCAGCGAGCATCTATGGTAAAAAGCTGTCAATTTTTCTACTCTCTTTCTCTTTGGTTTCACATAACGACAAAGGCAACAAAACAAAATTCAGAGTTTTTCAACCGTACGATTGTAAAATAGTTATCTTTATATTTTGTTGAAGACCTTTCAAATGTTTATCCAAGATTAAATTCAGATGTACAATTCAAATTAGTTTATTCCTTTTCATTATGTTGTTACAGTTTTTTCGTGTTTTATAACGAGAAAACTATATAGTACTCCGTGCGTAGGCTCAAAGAAACGTTGTAAGCAAATAGAAAAGAGAGAGACGTTTTTTATAACAATAACCATACGATAACAGAAGAAGCAATTAAAAACCTAAAAGTACTCAACCACAAAAGATGAACATAAACCATGGTTCTGCAGACGTCATAAAGACCATTTTATTTTTAAAAAAAAAACTAGAAAAGAAAAGAAAAAAGGTCATAGAGAAGACCAACCATAAACCCTAGAACCATGCATTATTATGACTCGGCTCTGACGGATAAAGACAAAAGAGACTCAACTCGTACGGAGACTCATCAAACAACGTCTTCTCTACTGATCTTCAAGTTGAGCATCATCTCAACGGCATTGACCTTGCCGCTAAAGCTCGGAAGCTTAGGGATGGTGATCCAGAGCACACCGTTGCGAAGCTTACCCTTTGACTCCTTGACGTTGTAGCCCTCCGGATCGAAAACCGCCGTGCCTCCGTATTTGCGTCCGTCGTGGTTGCACTCGTGGGCGGAAGGTTCATCGGCGAAGAAGTGCACGTTGTTGCCTTCGACATAGAAGACGAGCTCCGACATGGGACAGCCAGGCATGTCAACCCTCATCACGCAAGCGTCCTTCGTCTCCTTCAACTCGTACGGCGCCTGGCTGCCAGTTTTCTGGAATCGGTTCCTCGCTACACATACAAAAACACCAAACGAAAACGCACACAAAAGGAGAGATCAGTCACTAGATTTAAGAAATGAAAAGAAATGTGAAGGAGGAAGAAGGAAGGAAGACGTACGGATAGGTGGAGAGTGCTTTGGCCAGTCACGATCGGAATATGCAGTGGCACTGTTACCGCCGGAGCTGCTTTGTGTTTTACTCATTCTTGGAAACGACGCTGTTTTACTAAAGTGTGTAGTGTGGAAGAGAGTGAGCGAGGATTGACTTGCTTATATTTTTATATATATAGATCGAGGAAGGGAACAGTGAGATTGTAGGTTTGGAAAAAGGCTTTTGAGTAACTTATTATGGGCCTAGTAATCAGCCCATTTAACTCATTTTCAAAATTAAAACTGAAAAGTGAAAACTCGTTAAAATTGTTTTTTTATTTTTATACATGTTAAAAATTTCATGAATTAAATATTTTATGGAATAACACGCTATTCACTAGCAGTAATTTAAAAATTTACTGTTTACCTCCAAAATGCATATCAAAAACCTTTGGTTAACTGTTAACATTTGATAAGGAAATGACGAAATGTTAAGTAAGGACGTTTTGGCAAAATGGGAAAAATTATAAATACTGTATATGTCTTGTTACTTGTTTAGTCGATTTTATTGCACAAATAATTTTCTCATATCCTTACAAGGTTGGTTATTCTAAATATTATCAGTTTTTCAACTTTTTCTTCTTCTTCGGCAACCTTTTAATTAAGGAAATCATTTTTATTTTATCTGATTTGATATGATATGATATTAGTTGGAAATTTAATAACCTTACAGTTTTCTCACTAACTTGCCGTATCGTCGTTTCTCAATAAATAAAATACAGAGCCGTTCGTTCCGATTGAACCAACTTCCGACAAAGATCCTCCACCTTTTCCGATTGTCTTTATCCTTTCCATTTCTTAGACCTTCACCGTCTCCATTGGTTAATTGATCATTTCTTGAAGCTACACAAGCAAAGCAAGGTCTCTCTTATTCTTCTCATTCCGTTCCTCGCAATTTTCGCCTACTTTTCAACCAAAAGGGTATACGTTGTTTCTGCTCATCAGCTTCTCTTTGGCGGAAAAATCGAAGCTTTCTCTGGGTATTGCTAAAAAATCGAAGCTTTTTCTTAGTCTCGAATTGAGGTTGCTTGTGTTTTTAATTCGTTTGTGAATTTGCCGATAACATTTCTGCCATAAGCTGTCGTTAACTCTTCTTAACAGATTAGGGGGTTAATTGTTCTCAGCACTTTACTGTAAAGTCCTGAGCTTTCGATTTGAAACTGGAGTTTGTTCATTGGATTGGTGTTTTATGGAAGTAATTCATTGCACTGTGAATTGGAATGAAGGAGGCGAGATTCTACTGTTGAATTTTGGGTTGCTCACTTGATTCTTGAGAGGACAAGAGAAGAAGAAATGGATATATGGTTAATCGCAGCGACTGCTGCTACTGGATATATAGCTAAGCAGTTGCAGAATGTAACAAAAGGGAAAGACAAGATTCTCGTTCTCGAATCTTCTTCTGAAGATGTGAAGCCTGAATCTCCCCCTAGATGCCTGCTTAGCAGATTTGCAAGAGTCAAGAAGAAGAATGAAAACATGATATCAGATGGAGAAAATCCGGAGGCTCATCGAGTGGATGTACCACCATCTACGAGTGATGAGAATTTGGATCATCATTCAGATTCTTTGTCCGGTTTAGTGCCGGAGTTCCCGGAGACTGAACATGGGAATTGGAAAACCATTGACACAGATTTGAATTCTTCATCTAGGCAGAGAAGATTCCTTAGGAGAAACCAGCGGTACAGGCGGTTAACGAAACCTTTGAGTTCGCTTGAAAGCTGCTTAATGTCTCGGTTCCAGGGAGAGCAAATGGCCATGGAAGATTACATGAGTAGCCCATTTCCATCGCCAGTTTCGAGGCCATTGCTCGTGACTGATGGCTCTCGAGTCATTAGCAAGAGCACAGCAGATTTTTTGTGGCCGAGCCAACATACTATTCTCAGTGAAGAGAAGGCTGCTAATAGTTGCAGAAGCTTAGGGCTAAAGTCTTTGGTTGAGAGAGGAGTGGGAATTGAGAAGACTAAGAGTAGAAAACATGGTAAAGTTCTTGCAATCTTTATATTGTGATAAGGGAAAAAGAAAAGACTATAAAATGACATTTTGTTTAAAAAACTTTTCAGGACCAAGTGATGCAACGGTGTTGCTACAAATCGGGATCTGGATTGGGATAATGTCCTCGTACATGGCAAGCCAAGCCGAAGTGAGCAGAGTCAAACAAGAACTGAAGCAAACAGAGAATCTGGTGCATGATTTAGAGGATGAGCTCGAGATGAAAGACTCGTTGGTAGTGCAGGAGGTACATGTAGAAAAGGCAGCTCATCATTCAGAGTCTATAAGTTCTATTGAAGCAGAGCTTGAAGCTGAACTTGAAAGGCTAGAAATCAACATGAACTCCTCCAACATTGAGACAAGACTCTCTGATATGTTCGAGGTGCATATCTACACTATTAACTATGCTTCTTTGCCTTTGCCTTGCCTATGTTCAGAGTTTCAATTTGTAAGTTGTACGTTTTGCAGATGGAGCCGGGTTTCGAGGTAGAATTTGCACAAGGTGAACTGAGAACTGATCGGGTTAAAGGGAAGCGTTTAGATGAAACCGAGTCCAACCAAGATCCAAGTGGTAACGGCACACCTGAGTCAGGAAACTACGCTGTCTCACCTCGCGAATTGAGCCTGCGGTTGCATAAAGTTATCAATTCACGTCTCGAGAAACGGATTACAGAGCTTGAGACTGCACTCCAAGAGAGCCAAAAGAAGGTGGAGAAGCTGGTCATGGAATCAGAGAGCAAGAAGAAGAATTCATGGTCAAGGTTATGGGAAACCCGTCAAGTGATGACATATAAGAGTGACTCGAAAGTTCCAGTTGCTATAGAGCACACCAAGTCTAATAATCTTGCTGAGATGCAACCCCTGGTTATGAACTTAACAGGTGAAGCACTTGATGCATTCAATGACTCTTACGACGAGTTGATGAAGATAAATGATGACTCTGAAGATGATGATGATTCACCGCCGGAGATGCAAGAGAGCGGGCTTCACCAGGAAGATTTCTCTTCAACAAACAAGAGCTCACCTTGGAGCCATCATAAGGATGATTCCATGTTGCAGGAGCAGGAACTGCTAGACTTAATTGGTTTGGAAGAAGAAGACGGAGAAGGAAGCAGTGACTTTGAGAGGGAAATGGAGAAGCAGCTGATAAAGCAGATTGTTGAGAAAACAAAACAAGGTTCTCCTGTTGTGTTGAATGCTCAGAGAATGCTGTTTCTCATGGAAGAAACAGAGCAGAATCTTTAAAATTAGGCAACATTATACTTTTTCTGATACAGACGGAATTTTCAAACCCTGTTTAGTTTAGTAGATATGCAGAAACAGATGAAAGTTTTTATAATATCAGACCAGAAGCAAAGCTGAAACAAAGCTCATTTTTGAGGGTTCAAATTCATTGTATACCTTAAAAAAAACAGCCTCAATCTCAAGCTACAAATTATTTTCAAGATAGCAAAAGCAGAATGTTTCTAGATAAAAAGGAACGTTTCATTAATGGAAAGCTATAGAATAGCTACTACTAATCATAAGATAAATATGAAAAGACAAAGTCTTGACAACATTATTTGCTACTTGCTTCAAGCTCTTTTAGCAACATCATCTTCAAAATCTCCACCCACTGGTCCATTCTCCATCTTCGTCTCAGTGTTCTCCATGTTTCCAAATTGAGCATCGCCGCCAAATTGGCCACCAACACCAAACTGAGTATTGTCACCACCAAACTGAGGGCTATTGGCAACAGGGTTTCCTCCAAACTGGTTGTCTCCAGCGAATCCACCATTGCTGCTACCGTAAGTATTGCCACTAGCATAACCACTACTTCCATTATAGTCACCAACAGCACCTGCACTGGCACTTGAACCCTCACCATAACTGTTGCCGCTAGATCCATAGCCACCGCTTGCACCATATCCACCACCACCTCCCTGGCCACCAGCAGCATAACCTCCATAGCCACCAGCACCACCGCCTCCATAGCCACCACCATTACCTCCATATCCACCAGGATTGCCTCCATAGCCACCACCACCATAACCTCCACCACCACCGCCTCCATAGCCACCGCCACTTGTTCTATCGTGTGCATAATTCACTTTAACAATCCGGCCATGGAGATCCTGAGGGAGGATTAAGGCATCGGATCAGAAAGGGAAAGAAATCTTAATAGTGAATACTGTGAAGATAATCAATGAAAGTTAAACCAACGAGACACCTGGAAGTTCACATAAAAACATTACTCTTTGAAAGATTCATATAGATCAGCAGCAGAAATTACCTGGCCATCCAAAGCCTGAATAGCACTAGAAGCCGCCTCTGTAGAGCTGAATGTAACAAATCCAAATCCCCTCGACTTACCAGTTTCACGATCCAAAATAACCCTCGCTGTGTAAAAAACACAGAGGCTTGGCTTAGCAAAAGGCAACCAAACTAACTACACTCAAGAAACAAGAGCCTATTTGTTCACTACCACAAACGCAATCATATTTACAAGAATACTAAATAGATAAGTTATTTACTTTCAACGACTTCACCGTATTTGCTGAAAGCTTCTCTTAAGCTGTCCTCGTTCATGCCATATTCCATACCTTACAACAACAACATAATTTTTTTTGTTAAAGTTAGCAAGAACATAGCAAAACAAATGGACATTTTTATCGTTCAACAGAATTTCTAGAGCTAGATTCACCTCCAATAAAGAGCTTAGAGGATGACATGGACCTTATCGCCTGAAAAAGGGAAGGGCTTGATAGTGAACCCTGAGCATTGAGCTGCTTGCTCGTTGTCTGCTTCAATATGTTTCCGAATTTACCAAGAAAAGCCATCTCTTTTTGATATCTAAAATGGAAAAGCAAATTAATCGTAATTAGGCATCGCATTAATGTAAAGTAAAGATCATATCATTTGATTTTCTATCGAGTAACAAACTAATTCCATTATCTGTCTGTTTAGTAAAATGACAATCAAAGGTTTTCAAATTCTCACTTTTTGTTGCCTTGCAAATCCCTCACTTTTCATGAACCAAACAGTGAATGAAAAACCAAAACACAAAGCAGCTTATGTCGGAAATAACAAATCAAAAAGCAAACATCGGGACCAAAACCCATGGAAATGAAAAGCAATGAAATGATAGATTAGTGCCCAAGATCATTCAAAATCCGAGTCGAGAGAACTTATAAAACAGCTAAAGAGAATCGAAGCTGGCAACTTTTAGGGTTTATGAGAAAGAAATGACAGTGACGACGAGTAAGTAAGTACCTCTACACTTCGCTACCTCGGTGAATCTTAGCTTCTGTTAAAACCCTACTTGTTCGATGAAGGGTTTTATTTATGTAGCGAAAGTTGCAAACTATCTAAGTAGATCGTAACCGTCGAAAATCAAGTGATTTAAAGCTCAAAAGATATATCTCACAAATAAGGCTTTTTCATTGGGTCGCCATTTGTTTTACGTGACAGCCCAGTAACTGAACGGACAAAAAGACTACAGTATTAATTAAATTATTATGCAAATGAAATTACAGGGCCACAAATACAATGGAGTAAATTACACCCTTATTTACATGTACATATCACAAATCACTGAATAAAACAAGAAAAAAAGATACAAAAGAACAAAGAGAGAGTCATATAAATCATCATCTCCTACGAGAACACTCAAAGAGATCAAGAAGCAAATTCTCAATGTCTTCACAAGTGTACCTGATATGTTTCTCGCCTATACGACCTTCATTTCTTCCAAGAAATCCTCTGTAAGACTGAACAACTTTGACTGAGGTCGATATGTGAAGATCATCCCGGAGCTCCGGATCAGGGACCGACCAACGAGTTTGATTCTTGTAAACATCGTCGAAGGCAAGACCGAAAAGTCTGCATCTTTCTCTCAAGGTAGCTACAGAGTCGTTGCTGTCTTTGATCAAAGAGAGAACAGAGCTCCAAGTGGATCTCTCGTAGTTTGTGACATTCCGTCGGTACCTTGCGATGTGTTTTCTGATCCATTCGTCTCCAAAGAAGTGTCTCAGCTCTGATCCTTTTACCTTCTGGACCATGTAATGGAAGTTGTTCATTAAGAAAATGAATTTGAGCGATTCGTCTGCGTAAAGCTGAGCTTTTCTGTCGAGGCTTGACTCCAGAGTTGAAACGATTGACCGGAGATGTTTAGCCACTGGAGAGAATGTGGAAGGAAGGGTGTCTTGTCCGGTTATCTCAGTGATGGAGTCCTCAACTTCAAGGTTCTCAAGAAGTGAGTTTAGAGCATCTGAGTACTCCGGGAGGAGCTTCAAGTAGTTCATTACGTACCTCGTCAGATGATGAATCCCGCCTCCAGGGAAAGCTCGTGTGGATTCATTTGAGGCTATCGCGTCTTTGAACTTAAAGAACGTTGCAGTTGTACGATCAGCTAGCTTTTTCGACAGCTCGTGGAACGCCATTCTTAGAAACGAGCCTGTTTCGTCTGGGAAGAGGTTATCGACATCCAAGAGAATCTCTGATGTAACCTCATACATGCTTAAGAAACGCTCAAGCATTTCTGGCTGGGAAGGTCTCACCGCTACAGTTTCACCGAAGTTGAGGAGAGATAGAATTGAATCTTTTGAGATTTCAACGAAGCAAGAAGAGGAAACCGAGTCAAACTCTCCCAAGATCTGTTCACAGAGCTGTTTCTCACTTGGGAGATAGATTCGAGTAATGATCTTCAACACCCTTGTCCATTTTCTCATCTTACCATTCAGATCTTCCCATTCCATTTGAAGGACATCGGCGCAGCTGAATCTTTCCATCTCGAGAGTGAAGAACATGTACTCCTCCAGAGCTTCTCTTCGAACGCTGATGAAAGCTCCAGAGAATGCTTGACCATAGTCGCAAGCAAACATGGCGTTTGCAATAGCTTTGACGTGAGGGACAACGAGGGGATCAACCAAATTCGCATTTTGGAATCCCAATATCTCTTCGTCGTCATCTTCGTGGGAAGAAGCTTCAACAACAACTTCATCATCTAGAGAGACAAACGACTCGTCGTTGTACACAATCTCCTTTCCACGGGAACTAACAGCCAAGCACTCAAGGTTTACATGCTGTTTGTGGTGATACAGAACATCACAGAGCTCTTTCTCAAGCCTCAGCATTGCCATGTCAAGAGCAACCGTGGCTTGGTTGTAAACATCTTTCTCCTTCTGGTTAGCTTTGATGGGCAAAGCTTTGAAACCCACAAGAACTGTTTGAACTTCATGAAGAGCTTGAAAGAACAGATCAGCTTCAGAAAGACCAGCATCCAATATCATCAACTGGTTTTGTTCCCAACCAAGGATTCTCTTCTCAGCTTCTTCGAATCTCTCCTTGATCTCAGAGAATCCTGTATCTTCAGCTTCGGTATCAACCATCCCAAATGTTGACAAATGCGACTCTAAGTCACCTAGAAGCTTTCTCAAGTTGGCATCGAGGTTATCCGATGCCCTCAGTGCCTTAACAACATGGTGACATGCCTCAAAGACATGCTTTTTCTCAACAGGAAGCTTCGATTCAAACTCTGCCATACCTAAACCAAAGACTATAGCCTACACTCAACTTGTATTTTACTAGACAACTAACGGCAGAAGAGAGCAGAGCAAAGACTAGACTAATGGAAACTGTTTGGTCAATCGATGGAGAAGTTTTCTCATAGACTAAGGGCTGTTGAATAAAGTGATTACTAGATAAGCTTAATCCTGAGAACTAGACTTGGAAAAATTTAAGTCATTTCCCTTTAACAACACCTGGAATGAAGTAAACAGAGAGGAAGAGGAATCCCCACATGAACATGGTAAAAATCATGACTAGTTAAGCATAATCCATTTGACATACTTATTGTAAGAGATCGGTGAAACCCTCTTTGGATCCAACATTTTTTTCCTCCTCACAAGACCATACTCTTCCCTATGAAGAAACAGAGTCAAGTCAACAGCTTTCTAAAGACCTTTCTTGCTTCTGCAAAAAGGAGAAAATTTTGAGGGAAATTCAGACAGAGATTTCACAGAAACATATAATCATACAACTTTGGTGATCGAACAGAGTGACGTACCGTGAAACGAGCTTAATCCAAGTGAAAAGAAAAAAACCCAGGAAAAGACTTCAAATTTTGATTTCTACAGCATCAAAACAAATTACTGAAGCAAGCGCAAAAGAAGGAGGCGAGATTATGGGGAAGAGGAAGCCAAAAGGAAAAGTTGTTTGTGTGAGCAACTTTCTTAAAAAGAAGAGAAGTTAAACAATGGAATTAGTATTCGAGCGAAAGGGAACCTACGCGTAATTTCGTAGATGGCGAGAGGTTGAGGAAAATGATAAATTTTATTTTTTCTGTCTTCCTGATTTATGGCCGCCACAAGATCTCTTTGAGGTTGATTCGGCCATTGACTTCCCGACATGGAGGACAACAAAGGACGATAACTCAATTAACTGAAGTTTGGGGATAGAAATAAAAGTAAAAAGAACTTCGACATAATCCTACTTTTATTCTCTCATTATTTACTGGTATCACACATATTTCGTTTAGTTACAAATATCCCCATTTATATTTAGACGAAATGCACAATTTCATTGTTTCGTATGATTAATTTATTATTTGAGATTATTAAATAATATACTTCAATAATATATTTTTCTAGTTTTTTTCATTATAAGCTGATGATTATCTGTTTTTTTTTCTTCCTGAAATCCGATTCCTGAAAGTGTACTATAAATTGATAATGTATGATTTTCTATTAAGGAAATCGGTACATAAACCCACATTATTATAATGATTTGGTCTTCAACGATCAAGTCAATACATTAAGGACAAATGCTTAAGTTCTTACGAAAATATAAGGGTACAACAAAAATTGCTCCTTTTTCTTTGGGGATCAGTCAATACTAAAAGTTTGACTGGCTCATAACGGAAAAAAGGGGATGATGCATGTACTGATCTCAACCGTCCGATTATTAAGTGCATGGCTCAAACGAGTAGATGACAACTCATCGACGACCTCAGCAAATTTCTCCAAGTCAATATCCTCTAAATATTTTATTAATGGGCCTCTAGATAAAATTTAAAAACAGCAGGCCTCTCTCTATATATTTTATTTTTCTTTCGTTTTTTTTGCTTTTCTTGTACTTCATCTGTTTCATATTACTTGTCATTCTGGCAAATTGTATCTGGACAATATATGGATGTATCAGGCTCAAAAACACATCCAGATACATTCAAATACATTACAAAGAAAAAATCCCAGAATGACAACTAATATGAAAATGAAATATATATGTCCGTCTAAAACCATCTGTTTCCATCGAAGGGTTTCGACGAGGCGCCAAAAGAAGGAAAGATAAAATCAAAAGAAGCGGTACAGTTTTTTTTGGGTGAGAAAGTTCCGCGGGAGACTAATTAATCGAATTTAATAGCTCCCGCCCAACTCTCCCCCTTTACAAAACCCTTCTTCTTTTCTCTCAGCTAATAGAATCTCACTCACACACACACCCAAAAACCTTTTGGTCTTCCATTTTCGATTAAGGAGAGATTCCGAGCGTTTCAGTAGAGAGAGAGAGAGAGAGGAAAAAATGCAGCCTTCGGTGACCCCAGATGCTATTTCCGCCGTCTTGTCCAACCCTTCATGGCATTCGTCTTCCTCCGATCGACCTGAGATCGTTGTTCAAGTTGTGGATCTTAAGCCTATCGGCAATCGATACTCGTAAGTTTCGTTTTTTTATTTTTTATTTATTTCCGCACTCTATATTAATGTTTATCCTCCCAAATTCCCAGTCACGATGTTTGGAATCAGTTTCGTCTTATATCGGGATCTTGAAATCAGAGATCTGGGTTTTTTTCTTATAAGAGTTTTGTTATTAGTCGCAGGTTTCGGGTTTTGGCTACCGATCTGATATTGTACTTGTTTCGTTTTGATGGATCTAGTTCTGGGTTTTGTGGATTCGTTGTATTCTTCAGAATTTGATCTGATTGGATCAATGACACGTTCTGATTTTTTTGTTCGTTTACAGATTCATGGCAAATGACGGAAAGATGAATGTCAAAGCAATGTTTACAGCGTCACTCACTCCTGAAATCATTTCTGGAAATATCCAGAATCTGGGTTTAATTCGTCTCCAAGATTTCATTGTTAACGACATGTCAGGCAAATCCAAAAAGTAAGAATCTCTTTTGCTTCTTTACCTGAATGTTCACATTTTCCCTTCAATTCCTAAAATCAACAGTACAGTTGCTAACATATTGTTTTTTTTTTTTTTTTTCTCACTTATTGCTTCTGCAGATATTTCCTTGTGACTAAATGTGAGGCTGTTGCTTCTGCGCTTGATTCTGAGATTAACTTAGAGAGTAAGAGCGAGGAGGAAGCTAGTGAGCCGAAGAAGCAGAAACTAGATCATGCTCCTGTGAACGATGCTAAAACGAATGCTTCAACTGGTATCACTTTGAAACCAAAGCAGGAGTTTCTTGCCAAATCAGCTTCTCAGATAATCAGTGAACAGAGGGGAAAGTAAGCAAACTCTCATCTTCTTTTTTTGTCTTTAATGTTTCATCAAACGATTAAATGAGTCTTTGCTTAATCCTCCGTTTGTGTTTTTGCAGTGCTGCACCAGCTGCAAGAATGGCCATGACCAGAAGGGTCCATCCACTCGTCTCCTTGAATCCCTATCAAGGAAACTGGACCATCAAAGTCCGAGTCACTAACAAGGGACTCATGAGAAACTACAGAAACGCTAAAGGCGAAGGATGTGTCTTCAATGTGGAACTAACTGATGAAGAAGTAAGAAAAAAGTCCCAACTTTCATAGTTATCTCAAACTTGGTATAGACTTTTTTTATACGGTTTACTAATTTTGTTTATTGTGGGTGTGTTCTAGGGAACGCAAATTCAAGCCACCATGTTCAACGATGCTGCACGGAAGTTTTTTGACATGTTCCAGTTGGGAAAAGTCTATTATATATCAAGGGGATCACTTAAACTCGCTAACAAGCAGTTCAAGACAGTTCCAAACGATTATGAGATGACTCTGAATGAAAACTCGGAGGTGGAGGAAGCTAGTAGCGAAGAAATGTTCATCCCTGAGACAAAATTCAACTTTGTACCCATTGAAGAGTTGGGTTTGTATGTAAACCAGAAGGAGCTTATTGGTAAGAACTGTCTTCACATTGAACAATTTATTGAACATTGGTTTTCGATGATAACAACTTGAATGTTTTCTTGTTTTTATATTTATAGATCTAATCGGAGTTGTTCAAAGCGTTTCTCCTACCATGAGTATCAGAAGGAGAACGGACAACGAGATGATTCCCAAGAGGGATATAACATTGGCTGATGAGTCTAATAAGACTGTTGTGGTGTCCCTGTGGAACGACTTGGCAACCGGCATTGGTCAAGAACTGCTAGACATGGCTGATATGTCACCTGTGGTTGCAATCAAGTCTCTCAAAGTTGGAGACTTTCAAGGTAATCTTGGCTGATCTGATTGAACGATATGTTGACATCACCTATTCTTTAAACCTGTTTGCTGATTTAAGCCAATCTCTCCAGGTGTTTCCTTGTCCACAATCAGCAGAAGCAATGTGATGATAAATCCTGAATCACCTGAAGCTAAAAAGTTGAAATCTTGGTATGATTCTGAAGGCAAGGTAACCTCCATGTCTTCCATTGGCTCAATGATGAGCCCATCTGCCAAAAATGGATCTCGGTCTATGTATACCGACCGAGTTTCTCTCTCACACATCACAAGCAACCCATCTCTAGGCGAGGACAAGGTACTAAAACACTTTAATCTTCAGTCCTGGACAAAAGTGCTCAAATATAAGAGTTATGTACTTACTAAGAACTTGTTTTTTTTGTTGCTGCAGCCTGTGTTTTTTAGCACTAGGGGTTACATAAGCTTCATCAAACCGGACCAGACAATGTGGTACCAAGCTTGTAAGACTTGTAACAAGAAAGTGACTGAAGCGATGGACTCTGGTTACTGGTGTGAAGGTTGCCAGAAGAAAGATGAAGAATGCAGCTTAAGGTTAGAAACTCAGATTCATTGATCAAAACTTGGTATGATGATCTTTTCTTCATTTTTTTTTTTCTTTTCAGACAACTTAGTTTCTGTCTACTTTGGGTGTTTCCAGGTACATAATGGTGGTGAAAGTCTCTGACTCGACAGGAGAAACTTGGTTGTCCTCATTCAACGATGAGGCTGAAAAGATCATTGGATGTTCAGCGGATGAGCTCAACAAACTAAGATCAGAGGGAGGTGAAGTGAACGAGTTTCAGACAAAGCTGAAAGAAGCAACCTGGTCGTCTCATGTCTTCAGGGTTAGTGTCACTCAGAATGAGTATAACGGTGAGAAGAGGCAGAGGGTAACTGTGAAAGGAGTAGCTCCTGTTGACTTTGCTGCTGAAACAAGATTGTTGCTCGAAGATATCTCCAAGAAGAACAAAGCATCTCACTAAATTTCGCTCTTTTTTTTTTTGCCTAAGAATTCTCAAAACATTGCTTGTAATATAAGCTTATCTGCTTCTTCTTTTTAATACAATCCGAGTGTTTTCCTTTTTGGTCGAATACAATCAGAGTGTTAACATCGTTAAATCGGATAAAAGCGTACTCCTTAGTAATCTTCACCTGCTTCAGGCTTGCAATTGATCTACTGTAGTGCTTGAATCTAGAGATAGAATAAGAGTATAAGAGCAATCTCTCTAGCAATGTTCCAAAAGGTTACAAGGAAATAATACGACCAATTACATGGGCCTTTCGAAATATTTTTACTGAGCCCAAAGATTGAGATAGCCGGCCCATAATAGGTCCAATTAGTCCAAAACCCTACGTAGCAAAATTCTAGCTCTCGCTCTCTCTCTCTCTACTATTTCGCGGCCAACACTCAGTCACCGACTTGCTTGCTATGCGCTGCTCCATTTTTTTATAAAAGCCCTAAACCTTGCACGGCGCCTTATCACCGGAAATCTTAAACACGCGATCGTTCTTAAAGCTATTTAATTCACGCTCAATATCTGAGTTCCAGATAGGAAAAGAGAGCGAATTTCTCAGCGAGAATTGAAAATGGAGGAAGAGAACGAAGTGGTGAAGACGTTTGCAGAACTTGGTGTGCGCGAGGAGCTCGTGCTCGCTTGCGATAGATTGGGATGGAAGAACCCTACAAAAATTCAAGCCGAAGCCCTTCCTCATGCTCTTGAAGGTTTGGCTTTTGCAATTGATTTCTCCAATGCGACTACATCCTCTTGTTTGTTGTTGTTATTGTGTATCTGATAATTCGAATTTGTTTAGGGAAAGATGTAATCGGACTTGCGCAAACCGGTTCCGGTAAAACCGGAGCCTTCGCGTTGCCTATATTGCAAGCGCTTCTCACGCATGTTCTCGATTCGGAGCTGAAGAAAGGGCGCAGGCCTGATCCTGCGTTCTTCGCCTGTGTTTTATCTCCAACTCGGTATGATTCGCTCACCTGAGTTTCTACTTGATGATGTCCTATTTTTGTCATTCTTATTTCAGTCTGTTTTCTTCTGCCCCCAGAGAGCTTGCAATCCAGATTGCTGATCAGTTTGAAGCTCTAGGATCTGATATAAGTCTTAGGTGTGCTGTGGTAAGGCTGATGCGTTAACAATGTTTGTCGCAATATGTTTAAAATCTAGCTGCTGCAAATGGATATAAACCGAATATGCTTCGTGATTTTCCAGCTTGTTGGAGGTTTAGACAGGATGCAGCAAACTATTGCTCTAGGGAAACGGCCTCATATTATCGTATGTTTATTTCTTAACTTGTTTTGGTTCTCCACTTAACGTGAGCGAATCTAGTAGCTAAGTCTGTTATGTTGTTTCACAGGTTGCAACACCTGGTCGTCTTTGGGATCATATGTGTGACACCAAAGGCTTTTCTCTCAAGCCTTTGAAATATCTGGTTAGTTTAAGCTTATCTTTCTCGTTTTGGTATATAGTCTGTTCTTGGTTCTTTTCAGTTTTTTACTTACGTCGGGATTATTCCATCAGGTTCTTGATGAAGCAGATAGACTGCTGAATGAAGAATTTGAGAAATCTCTTAACCAGATTCTGGAAGAAATCCCTCGTGACCGTAAGACATTTCTGTTTTCAGCAACTATGACTAAAAAGGTAGGAACTTGGCTTGACGGTGTTGTGGTTTTGATCGATGTAACTGTTTGGTGGAGTACAAGTCTTTAAGAATGATTTAAGTCACTAAATTTCCTTTGGCCTTGTAGGTTCGGAAACTTCAAAGAGCATGCTTAAGGGATCCTGTTAAAGTAGGGAAACTCTATACATTGACTTCATTTCTTTTCTTATTGCAGCAACCCTAGTTCAAAGGTATAACAGTTTTATGTTTATTGCTCACCTCCAGATTGAGGCTGCCTCCAAATATTCCACAGTTGATACTCTGAAACAGCAGTATCGGTTTGTTCCTGCTAAATACAAGGTACATTATTTTCGTCACAATAGCCTGGTAGGTAGATAGATAGATAGATATATAGTAGTGGCGAACACGTAATAGACTTTTATCTTCTTTTAATAGAATTAGCTTTGTATGGTTTTTAACAGGAATGCTACCTTGTATACATTCTGAGTGAAATGCCTGAATCAATAGCAATGATTTTCACCCGTACTTGTGAGGGTGCTCGTTTTCTGGCTCTGGTGCTTCGAAGCCTTGGTTTTAGAGCCATTCCTATCAGTGGTCAAATGACTCAGGTTAATGATGCACTCCAGTTTCTAAACATGTGACGACACTTTCATTCTGTTGAAAATTTTCTCAATACTTTTTCAAATATTCACAGTCAAAGAGACTAGGAGCTTTGAATAAGTTCAAAGCGGGGGAATGTAACATCTTGGTTTGCACGGATGTGGCTAGTAGAGGTCTCGATATCCCATCGGTTGATGTGGTGATCAATTACGAGATTCCCACAAATTCAAAGGTTGGCCCTTTTTTTTCCTTGTTTCTCATGACTCGTTGATTTTGAGAACACTCATTTATCTTCCGAGTTGTGGTGATAGGATTACATCCACAGAGTGGGAAGAACCGCTCGTGCTGGACGTTCTGGTGTTGCGGTATCACTTGTGAACCAGTATGAGCTCGAATGGTACTTGCAGATAGAAAAACTCTTAGGTAAGTTCAAAATAACTTGTGAGATGCTTTATTTTTTAATTTTGTTATCTCTCTTAATAGGACAACGACATTTGACTGACTATGTTTTGACATTCAGGCAAGAAACTACCAGAATATCCAGCTGAGCAAGACGAAGTCTTGTCATTGTCGGAGAGAGTTGAAGAAGCTCACAGATTATCTAAAATGGTATTTTTTTTACTACGCACTTCTACTAACACGTCAAAGGTTAAATCGTTTCGCTTGTAACGCAGATTTATGGAGAATTGAATTATGTGTTTATTGTTGTTAATAGAATATGAAAGAATCAGGAGGCAAGAAGCATAGAAGGGGAGAGGATGATGAAGAGAGTGAGAGGTTCTTAGGAGGTAACAATGACAAGAGATCTTCCAAGAAGTCCGGACGATGATATGCTTTGTTTTTAATTTGATTTATCTGTTTCTGCAGGTTCTCTGTTAAACTTGGATAAGCTCATCATTTTTGTACTCGTCGTAATCTTTATTTTCTTTTTACTTGTTTCTCTTTAAGACTCGAAGTCTCGAATGCTATTATTTTATAAAAGTGGTTTAGAAGCTCTGGTCTCTCTGTTCATGGTGGTGATTCAACATTTGGTTTTCCACTTAGAGAAGCAGGACTTGTTATCTTCCTCTGCTCTCACTTTAACTACAAAACTTAGAACATCTCTGCGCAAAGAACACAACTTTATAATGGATTTCTTATGAAATTGAATGTTTATGAAGAAAGTACTCAAAGAAGGATCGAAGGATAAGGTAAATAACAAAGGAGATGCAAAAAAAGATAGAAAACTAAACCGACGAAAAAACAAAAAGAAAAAAAAGCCAAAAAGACTTACCACATCAACTCAACTCAAGTAGTAGTAAGAAAAAAGATGCAAAACAAAAATCAAAAATGAAAACTACTCTCGTATGGAGGCACTGTTAGAAGCCAAGTCAAGATGAAGCACCACCGCGAGGCCCACCACGTCCTCCTGCGCCTCCTCTTCCACCGCCTCCGTTTTGAGGAACTCTTTGGTAACCTTCTCCTCCATTCCGTGGGTTTGAGCTCTTTGGTCTACCAGAAAACTCTCCTCCTCCTCCTCCTCCTCTTCCATAGCCTCCTCTGCCTCCTCCTCCACCGCGTCCTCCTTTGAAGCTTTCGTTTCGGAAGCTTCCTCTTCCGGAAAAGTACCTTCCCCTACCACCTCCATTGTTGCCTCCTGCAAAAGTATCAAAACCCATCTTTCACACACACAAAACCCTTCACTAAACCAGCATTTCTTGTGACATCTCTCATGTTTATTACCTCGACTGTTTGTTTTCTTCTCCTCTAGAACAGCTTGACGATCCCCAATTGTAACCGGTGAGGCCTACACACGTACCCAACCCAAAAGAGTCAGACTTTCTAAAGACAACACCAAGCTCTACAAGGCTTATGAAAAACAGGAGAATATGCATACCTCGAGCGCATTCTGCTTTCCGCTAGATGTTTCGAACTCCACAAAACCAAAACAGAAACCTTGCTGCTGAGAGTCACAAAAACGTGTAAGGAACCAATACGCGAGTGGTTTAGGAAGAAAATGATAGATTTATATATCAAACCTTATTGCTTCTGACTTGAATCCCCTCATGCTTGATAGCACCAAAGCTCTTGAACACCTCCTCAAGCTGTGTTGGTGTCGAGTCAAATGGCAAATTCCGAACATAAATCGAATGACCATCATCTGTAATAGCAAGTAGACACACACAAAAATCAATAACCAAGTGACTGCACATATTCAAACCAGCAAAATGAAAAGAGTTTACGGACCGTCCACATCAACGTGGCTACTGTTTGGAACATGCTCGAGACCTGAAGCGTCGGGTGCTGCTGCAGGCTCAGAAGGAGGAGCAGTTGACTTCTGGTTGGTATTCACCGGAGCTGTTCTTGGTTTGTTCCGAGAGACGTGTGTTTGTGCTGGACCGCTTTTCATTAGTTTGAGCTATCAAAACACACAAAAAAGACTTGTAACGTTTTACTATATCAAGAAAAAGAAAAAAAAAAAAAAATCAGTTATCAAAGTAGTCAGACTCACAACTGAAGCATAGGAATGCTTAGGAGCATCTCCTTGAGGCACTGACAAAATTTCATTACGACTTAATTGAGTCGGAGGTTCGATAGGCTCAACGTCAACAACAACTCCATCATCTTTATCAGAAGGATCGTAAACCTCAGCCACATTGTCAAGATCTTCCTCCTCAATCGAAGCAACTGGCTCGGGTTCTACTTCAGCCTCGTGGCTAACGGTAACCGGATCAACGGGAGCCTGAACATCCCTGGTGGTTCCATTGATGGTGACAGACCGGGCTTGTGTCGTCGTCAAGTCTTTCTCCTCAAGGAATCGAAAGATGTCGTTTAAGACAAAGTATCCTTTGTCTTGTGGAGCCAAGAAAAAAGTTTGACTGAACTTCTTCCTCACGTTATCGTTCCCGGTTAAGTGTCCTGTCACCAGCACGATCACGCCTCTCTCGTGAGACTCCTGAGCATCCGCAGTTTCTATCTCCGCCGTGTAGTCTTCGTATTTCAACGACAGAATCTTCTCGTTGATCGCCTAAAATAGTGGAACAAAGTTAATATAGATGCAGGAGAGAAGAACAGCTTAATAGAGAAAGAGCATAACAATCTCACTTGCATAGTTGTGACAGTAGTCACAACACCGGAAGCATCAGGACGGGTTAACAAGCTCGCATCCTGATAAAACCGGTGAACTAAACCGGGAGATTGGTGAAGAATGTGATAGTACTGTTCCACAAAGGCACGGCCAACGACCTCAGCACCAGGGGAAGGGCTAGCTTCCTGCTGTGCCATCTACACTCAATATATTATGTAACTGTTAGCAAGATTTTTTTACTTTTTTAACATAGCTTAAGTTTATAACTAACAGTTGTATCATTTAATTCTACATTCTAAGTAATTGCTGCTTATGGTTTTCTCTTTAATTTTCAGAAATCTGGTGAATCTGTTGCTGATCCGGTTTGAGGATTTTTCGGTTCGCTATTGCAACTAACGTAACAGAGAGTACAAATCTGATAAATCTATATTTCTGATATATGTTCTTCATACAAAAGAGCATATGTTTAACATTAACAGCAATGAAGCTGTATAATGCATATTCTAACTTCTAAGAAACTGTTGAGACTGATTCAGTGATTATAAAAAAAGGAATAAAAAAAACTTCTCTGTTGTGGTATCGTTGTAACAATTGATTAATTTCGATCAATAACCTAAAGAATGATTGGACTTCTTAGAACTCAGATAAAAGTCAACGATCTAATAAAAAGTCGAACAATTCACTGTTCTAGATGGGAATTAAGCTATCACACACACACACACACACACACAAGACACACAAAAACCCTAAAATGAATAAAGATATCACAACACTTTTACAAGAACAACACTAATTCAGAAATGAAGAAAAAAAGATTATTAAGTCAGAAATCTTTTGTCATAAATGAATCGATAAAAAGAGTAAATGAAAGAATGAGTCAGATCAAGCTTGATTAAGAAAAGAGAGAGAATTAAGATACAGACCAAATCGAGATAAGAGTAAAAGTAACAGATCGAATGAGGAAGGAAGTATAGTTGTACTTACAGTGATCTGCGGGGAGAGAAGGACAAAGAGAGATCTGCTGCAGAAGCTACGAAACAGAGGAGGACGAGATAGACAGCGACAGACGGAGAAAGAGAGAGAGAGAAACAAACTGAGTGAGAGAAGGAACAAAACTAGTACAACGTTTAGTTTAGTTTAGTTTAGTTCGGTTCGGTTCGGCCCACGAAGACTCTAACTTGGGCTTCTCTTTTAGTTCTGTCTTATTCATTTTGCCACCGAGATTGTAAATGGATTAAGGGCTTTAGTTTGAGTTAATTGGGCCCTAGCGAATTGACAGGACTGCTCAGCCCCACCGCTTAAGTCCTTTCCTTAAGCTTATTCGCTGTATCTGTCTGTGGCTTAGAACCAACTAATGTTGGTACAACATAAAACGATTGTAGAATTGTAATTAGCAAACCTAGGCTTTGATTGGTAACATGATGTATCATGTGGTAAGTTTGATTTATGGCCATAACTCAAAAATGTTACCAATCATGATTTATTTTAAATTTTTTGAAGTTAGAATGTGGTATGGTTGAGTTAGAATTTTGATGTATCTCTTTTGTAAATTAGATAATTCAACTCAAATTTCTACAACATGGAAAATAGCATGTAGTAAAGTTTGATTTAACAGTTTTTTCGTTCTTTAGTTATTATTATTTTTTTTTGGTTTTTTTTTTTTTTTAAATTTTACAGCAAACTTACCACATAATTTTTACATCAAACTTACCATTTCTTTTAACTCAATTGTGATACCACATGTCACCAATCAAAGCCTTAGAAAGCTTGTTTTGCAATTGTATCAACAACTTGGTAGATTATGTGTAATTCTACCAGAATAAATGAACCTGTTTTTTTTCTTCCTAATCTTCATCATATTCCCGAAAAATTGCAGTAAATAATAATATATCAAAAACAAATTCTAACATTTGTAACAGTGAAATGGTTACATCATAGAGCATTATTTTGTAAACTGAAAATTGAAATATTTAAACATTTATTAGTGATTATTATAATGTTATCATCGTAATTTTTTAGTACAATATCTTTGAATCAATTTTATTTTGAAAATTAAAAAATCAACATTGAACATAATTATATTAAAATTATTTTATGGTTGGAGGAGCTGCGCTAGCAATTCTTGAACATTGCTCTCTTAACATAGGAGGGAAAAACGGATTAAATGGAATTTTTGGCAGGCAATTGGCTTCAGCTTCTAGAAATGCTTTGCAGCAAGCAGGACCTATGTTACCGAACTGACCAGTTAATATAGATTGAGAAATCTCTGCAATGCATCCTGGAATATTCATCACTGATGACCAACATTTTGTTACGTCGGGTAATCCTAGCATGCCAGTATTTGGTTGAAACGGAAATGGAAGTGGAAATTGTGGCAACTGAGCATTGGTGGCAACCACAACACATATGACTGTTAGAAGAAAAAATACGTTTTTGATAGCCATGGAGAGAAAAAAAAAAAAACAACAGTAGATAGCCCAAATGTATGTTTCTTTCTTGAGTTTGTTTTTGAATGATGAACACTACTAAGATCCTGAGTTATTTATACCGGAAGAAATGAGTTTCTGGTATTAATTGACTTTACAAAACGTCTTCGAATATTGATCATGTATGTTAATTAGCAGTTTACTTTTTTCTGATTTAATTAGCAGATTCTAAAACTGAAACTGAGTCCAAACCCACTTCTATGAAACGAGCGACATTAATTACACAAATATTGACTACATATTGAGAAGAGATGAAATATATAACGAACAAATCGGTATATATAGCTCACTATCTAAACCAATAAAACCGGTTTGTAGTCATTCGGTTTTTATTTTCGTAACGATTTTGTTAAATCCTCGCGGAAGCACACACTCTCTCTCTCTCTCTCTCTTTCTCTCTCTTGAATCCGAACATTCATCACTGGAATCTCTCCCGTCGACTGAAACGCACACTGCGAAGCAGGAAGACGTAGTTCCGATCGATGATGAAGTAGAATAGATTGTTGACTCGAAAGTTACCGTAGAAGAGGATCAGAACGCGCGTTGACGGAGGGTAACAAGTGAGGCCTTGGTTGTATACTATATAGTATGATTAACTTTCTCTAAATTTGATTACTATGAGCAAATAGTTTGTTAAGGGCTTCAGGTTGGTTTCTGAGAGTTCCTCGCGTTCTTGCAATGGAGTTTTCCAAGGAAGATTTTACTTTGTGAGATTTGTCACCATTTACCGCACGTTAATTTTACCAACTTGGTGTATCACTGGATCAGTTTTTGTGATGTCTAGTTTAGTGAACGTACTATTTCATACTATCAGTACAATATTTTATCGAATCCACAAGAGAAAAGCTCTCAGTTTTAGTTCAGAATAATAATTTTGTGTATGTTGGCTACATCCAAAAGTGTTAGAATCCGATTAAAACAGTTATTGGGGGATTATTATGTAAATATCTTTAGTTATGAGACATTTCCTATTATGTTGAGATATCGATCTTGTAGACCAAGCTTCGAATATTCTCTTAAGGCTTATGAGCTGTTGTATATATACTTTTGTAAAGGTTAATGAGAGATCACGACTTTCTCGCAATCACCATTGTTATCTACAAGATCGATATCTCAACATAATAGGAAATGTCTCATAACTAAAGATATTTACATAATAATCCCCCAATAACAGTAACACAGAAGAACCCTATTATAAATAAATCCGAAAAAAGGAAATAGACAAATTTTGCCAAAAACAGTAACACGCTAAAATCCTCCTACACCAAGTCATAAAAATTGGTTTCTAATTCTGTAATAAAAGATTGGGTTTTAATTTAATTTGTTGCTGAATAATCAGCTTAGGTCAATCAAGAAACAGATAGTAAGGATGACAATCATCTTTTCTCTTGACTAGTTTGTGAGCGATAATTGAATATACAGATGACTCTGACTTATTGTTTTACTCATTTCCTCTGAGTTCTTGCCTTCTTGGCACACTAAGCTCAATTTATAAAAACAAAAATATGCTAATACATGTTCACAGCAGATATTGTTTAAGTTCAGTGAATTGAGTACATTTTAAATTTGAGTCGTCATGGGATTTTGCTTTATTTTCAAGGTCCAAGCTCGAAAAAACATTATCCGCAATAATTTCTTACGCAGTGTATGTCCCCTTGCTTCCCAGACATTAAAGATACTTCACTATTCCATACAGTAACTTTTCTTCCTCCATTTTCTTCTCCTTTGCAGGTCCATATCTTCCCCGTTGTCTCCTTTCAATCCCTCCAGGCTACTTCCATTTCGCTTACCGACAAATAGAGGGATCCAAATGAATGAATATTACAAACGAAAATGCAACAAACAGATCAAGCAAGTGAATCAATTTGTCTACCCTTATGGGTACGTCCTTTACTTCCATATCCAAAAAAGCCAATCCTTGTCTTGGCATATAAAACTGTTTCTTTATATATGTTTGTCTTATATAAGAGCTAGACCCGTGATTTTTTACATTATTATATTTCCAAATATGAAGAGAGAAAACCTTTTTTGTAAGAAAATTAAAAAAATATATATATGAAGAGAGAATGGTTTCGTAATGTAACAGTAAAACACAGAGAGAAACGGGTAGTTTCAGTGCTTTTATTTGCAGCAAACTCTGGAGACACCACCTTTACTGCATCAATAATACAAAAAGGAAGAGCAGTTATGTATGTATGTCATAATGTCAGTCAGCATCAGCATGTATATACACACACATATATGTATTAACTAAATTACTTTTTGGTGGTTTTACTCCTTTTGGTGTTGTCTCTTACAAGGACATGTCCTTGTCTGTCTCAGCATGAGCCTTCTTCATTTACTGACGTTCAGACTCGAAAACGACGGCTCAGAACCAAAAGACAAAAAAAAAAAAAAAAAAAACNAAACAATAGTACTGTAGATAGTGAACGACAACGTTTTAGCTAGCTCTTAGATTTCTGTTTTCATTCTTTTGTAGTCGAAATTAAATAATGGGGATGGATGTGGATATGTTATACGATTCGTTGATATCACGTAAGGTAAGTTTTGAAAACTTTGATATTTTGTATTTATCATCTTTGGTTAGAATTCGGGTATCTAGTCCGATGGAGTTGTGACTTTGTACACGGTGTGATGGCGATAGCCTAAGACCAACTTGTATATAACTATATGTATATATATATTCTTGGGAAAATTATAAATGTCCAATCTGTCTATACCATTCTACAGTTTTTGTTTTTTAATGACTAGAGGAGGGTTCTACAGTATTCCAGTTAAATTGTTAAAAAAATTCAAAACGTTTGAACAGTTCAGGTGGCAATTTTTTTTTTATCTTCCGCCATACTGTTTTTGCCTTATACTTTATAAAAAAAAGGTTTCACAATTCTATCATCTTTTCGCTCTGCTAATATTTTTATTTATTGTGATTTCTGCTAATTCAGTAAATGTGCAAAACAAAAATTATGAATTTGCTAATTTAAAAGGAGATATCTGTCTCCAACCTTGAGACAAATTAAAGTATACTAGGGTTGGATCCGCGAATTGCGCGGGGTGAAATTTTATTCATGTATTGTTTATGAATAATTGATTAACTTCATACTCAAAATCTTCATCCAAATGTGTTACGTTTGGTTTGATTATTGTCTTAATTTACATGGTATAAATATAGCATCTTAAAATTTTTAATTTGTCTCCAACCTTGAGACAAATTAAAGTATATAGTAAACATTTTAGTTTATGTGCCAAAGTCTAAAACATCACATATTTGTAAATGAACAGAGTGGGTAATAGAGAGTGAAGAGAAACTAAAGATGCTCTTAACCTAATATGTCTTGATGATTAATTAAAGACAACTTGTTGTGAGTTTTGGATGCAAGACTCTGTGATCCCACATAAAGACAAAAATGTCCAATCCCTAAGTATAACTTTTGAGACTTACATAAGTCTTATAAATAATGGCATGCGTTGATTAAACCCTAAAAGTCGTCTTAAACTAGAATACGAATTTTCAACATATTATTGTTCCAGCTCCCAAGTTATTGGATGATTGAAAAAGTGCAACATGTGCGTTGGTGTCATTCAACGGGTTGATATGGTGGTCAGTGCATGAGTTTGAACTTTGAATTAGTAATCTCAAAATATTAAATGACAAACTGAAATAGTAGATTAAGCTAATCATATTTTGATATAAAATTTTATTAGTGAGAAAGATCGCAAGATTTTTATTTAATTAAATATTCTATATCAATCATCTATATCGATATATATATATATATATATTCCTTCTATTTCATTATAACTGATAAATTATATATGTATTCCATTTTAATGCAAAACTAAAATATAATTTATATTATTAGATTAATGGTAACACTATTTTTCTGAATGTATAAGTGTATAACTAATTCAATCAGACTAGTGGAGGATCCGCACGTCTGCGCGGTAGTACGTTATATTTTTATCAAGAAAAAAATAGTAATAGTGTAGGGATCGATACATTTTTTTTATCTTTTCAGTTTAATTTAGTTTGTGTTATTTCTGTTGGATTCATTATATTTCTGTTATGAAGGAGTAGGTCTGAGACTTTTAACCCATACCCAAAATTCCGAACCGAATTGACCCACAATACCCGTATCCGATTGATTTTGGATATAAAACAAATCACCAGATGGATAAAATATTTGATACCCGTGAGTATCAGATAATACTAGAACCGAGCCGATACCTAATCGGGTACCCAAATTACATGAATGGATATTGTGATTATTTTTTATATTATAAATATAATTTTTTGATTTTTTGATTTTTTTTTGATTTTTTTGTGTATAAAACAAATCACCCGATGGGTAAAATATTTGATACCCGTGAGTATCATATAATACCAGAATCGAACCGGTACCCGATCGGATATCCAAATTACCCGAATAGGTGTTTTGGATTTTTTTTTGCTTTCAGATATATTCCTTTTTTTTTACCTGATCAATTAACAGATTCGATTTCTGATTTGATTAAACCATCGATTTGTTTTAATAATTTAATTTATTATTCATGTATCCAAACAGTTTTATCTCTTATTCTTATATCCAAACAGTTTTTCTCTATTATCCTTGTATCCAAATATTATGAAAATGTATTTCTCAATTAATAGTAGTAGTATAGATAGATATATATAAATATATAGAAACTTGGTTAAAAAAATTATATATAAATATATAGTATTTTTTTTTTTTGTTGCGCAATAATGATAATTTTGTAAGAATTAATGAAACAAATGATATTTTTTAGGTTTTACAGGATAGTCTACTGCGAGAAAAATCATTTTTATTGGTGGTAGTAGACGGTTAGTTTGCCATTTTTGTAGTTTCATCTCTCATGCTCTCAGCCACCATAATTTTCATAATTTTGTAGTTTCTACTCCGACATCTACTATACTTTTCTCTTACAACTTCTTTATATATTCAGTTTAAATTCGGCTGTAAGAGAAATCCCAAAAAGGTAAGTACAAGCAGGCATTGTAAGCATTCTTAAAAGGGCCTAGTTATATATTATAATGTGTAATTAATATATACATATTGAGTGTGTTAGGGTTTCTTTAGTGCCTAGCTATATTTCTTTTGAGATTTTATTGCAAGCAAAAACAACCTGGTTATTAAAAAAGGCACATGGAAAACTTCTTTCAACAGACTGAAATTTAAATTTGGCAGAGCTTTGACATCATTCAAACCAAAAGTCAGAAGTATCGAACATATATGTATAACGTATATATATGGAAAGCCTGTATAAGGATCACAAGATCCTATGCTCGAAAAATCTAAGGAAATTAAGCTCAGAAGCTCAAGTCCCATCATCATCAATCACCATTCTTCATTCATAATTCATTATATACACTCCCTCGTTTGATGCAATCCATTGAAACTTTTGGACCCATACTATATATAAATACTGACCTATATGATTAAGTTACAGTAGGATGAAGAAATTCCTATAAATAAATCTCAGGAAATTTGTCCAGGAACAACTTTTATGAAGATGCATGGTTGCTGGTACAGATTATTACAATTACCTATAATTAGAGCTTATTTAATATTAGAATATACTCATAATTAATCCCATGCAAAATCATATCTTCCCTTAATTAAAAAATTCCCGACTTCCGTACAGTATGATCAAAATTAGTTTAAAGATCGTATAGTTTCTTTTAAATCGTAATTAAAATTCATAAACCGTAGCAGAGGGGCGTCTGAAACATACTTGTAGGCTGTAGACTTAGACGGACCTGTGGCAACGGTTTAATTATAACAAAATTTGTTACCTTTTTAAAGACAAATGTATGATAATCAACTTAAAATAATTTAAGCATTTGCTATTTACTGGCGTTTGCAACCAAACAATTCATATTTTTCTATATATGGTTATATAAGAACAATAAACATTAATAATGATCTCATATTTATTCAACTTATCTACGATTTTCTACTAAGAATTTCATCACAAGATTATAAATGATAAGTACAAAGTTATTTTGCAACAAATATAAACCGGAGTTCTCAATATCAAACCATATGCCGATAACACAATATCCGTCGTAATAGCCATGGGTTAAAGGCGCTGTCAATTATATAAGACTTCCTAGTAGCGATCAAATTGAATACAAAGAGGAAAGAAAATGGTGAGATTGTGGGCAAAAATCTCAGTGGCAAAGACACATAGAAGAGAAGTGGTCCAAAAATCTCTTTGTGCGTATTTGAGCATTAGATGCTTTAAAGAAAAACCTATACTCTTTGGTCCATTCTCTATCTAAGAGAGAGAGATCGACCCTTACCTCCTATATATAGCTGTCAATATATTTATAATATATATTATACATAATATTTATTTGTTTGAAACCCACAAGTTATTAATTATAAATAAAAACATTTTTATAAACAATAATATATAAGTAATTAAATAATGTAATTTAACAAGTCTATATTTCATCATCACTAAATTTAGGGTTTCAAGTTTCAACAAGTTGCTTAGTTAATAATGTTAATCAACAATTTTTCTACAATGTAAAACTTTAATTTCTGAAAATTGTCGTATGAAATCATTTCAAACGGGTGTTTTTGGAATATGAATTAGGGATTTTTTTTTTTTTTTTTTTTTTTTTTTTTTTTTTTTTTTTTTA
Organism: Noccaea bulbosa; assembly: GCA_900406535.1. Lineage (NCBI taxonomy): Eukaryota > Viridiplantae > Streptophyta > Magnoliopsida > Brassicales > Brassicaceae > Noccaea > Noccaea bulbosa. The sequence goes on from OVBJ01000331.1 coordinate 34,433, forward strand.
TTCTTTTTNGCTTTGAAAGCTTATTAAAACAAATATCTTGGAATTGTTCTTTTACTCTCTTCTGCAAGTCAAACCTCAGTTTACCATTTTCTTAGCATGTTGTTGCAGTTAAAAACTATTCTACCAATGTTTCAAATGAATTGCCTTATTTTGTTAAATGTTATTTTTCAAACGATTGTTATACCCCCGCACCAATTACTTTTAAAACTTTAACCACCTGTCAAGATTTTTGTTACCAACCGAAATTAAGACTAAAACAAAAAAGCAGTTTACAAACTTGGATGAAAAGAAAAAGAATTAAATCAAAGCGAGACACATGACAAGGAATCGAAACTGAAATATTAAATTATTTTTACAATTATCTTGTAAAGTTTTTCTTTATGAATAAATTATTGTAAAAGTTTATATATTTAAAATTTATGTGACTGTGAGTGTAGGACGAAACATGCACATTCCCATATCAGAGTATCAAGTATCAATACACTACATAAATTGCTCCTCTTTTGTCCTTGTGCATAAATTCCTTTCATACCAATAAAAACCCTAGGGATTGATATAAACATATATCTAATTAATTCATTTACTATTTAACTTCCCCAATCATTATAATATATACATATATAATTCTAGTTACCAAAAAAAGAAATACTTCCACATTGTTCATCCTCTGTCTTCTTATCTCTTCCTCCTTCCTCCTTCCTCCTTCCTCCTTCTTCTATGTCAAGCTAGATCTTGAACTAGGAACTCAAGCTTACCAGTCTTCGATCGGTGAGAGCATATACTCTTCAGCATGCATTTGTTAGAATTTTAAATTCTTTTGAGATTCTTCGATGCAAAATCCAATAATTGAAGAGATCAATCACATCTATTTTGCTTTGTTTTCATGCGACTTTTGCTTAATTAAAAAAACAACGATTACCTCAATTTCATTCCACTCTGAACTTCTTGATTTATTTATGTTAAATTGGTTAGCTTCTTTCTCTTCTTGAATCAGATCTGTTCTTCTAATTGAGTGAAGAGTTAATTATAGAGATGAGATCGAGAGAATGCGATGAAGATGAGATTCAAGCAAAGCAAGAAGGAGATCACAATCACCAAGTAAGCTTAAACAACATGTTACAGCAACAGAATCAGCCTAGTTCAGTATCATCATCGAGGCAATGGTCCTCAGCTTTTAGGAATCCAAGAATCGTTCGAGTCTCGAGAACGTTCGGTGGCAAAGACAGACACAGCAAAGTCTGCACAGTTCGTGGCCTTCGAGACAGAAGGATAAGGTTGTCCGTACCAACAGCGATTCAGCTTTACGACCTTCAAGACCGATTAGGGCTGAGTCAGCCAAGCAAAGTCATCGATTGGTTACTCGAAGCAGCAAAAGATGACGTCGACAAGCTCCCTCCTCTACAATTCCCTCACGGGTTTAACCAAATGTATCCGAATCTCATCTTCGGAAACTCCGGAATCGGAGAATCATCATCAGCACCGGCATCAGCATTTCCAGGAACCAATCTCGGGTTCTTGGAAAACTGGGATCTTGGTGGTTCTTCAAGAACAAGAACAAGAATAGCGGATACTAGTACGACGCAGAGAGAGAGTTTCGATCTCGATAAAGGAAAATGGATCAAGCACGATGAGAATTGTAGTCAAGATCATGGGTTCGACATCAATCATCAACACTTCTCTCTGACCAATCCTTACAACAGCAACAACAACAACAACAACACTTCCTCTTATTACAACCTCGGACATCTTCAACACTCGTTAGACCAGTCCGGTAATAACGTCACTGTCGCAATATCCAATACCAACAATAATCTCAATCTGCCTCCTCCTTCGACGTCTGCGGGAGACGGGTCTCAGCTGTTTTTTGGTCCTCCTCCTCCGGCAATGAGCTCTTTATTTCCGACATATCCTTCGTTCCTTGGAGCTTCTCATCATCATCAAAATCCTCATCATATAGTTGATGGAGCTGGGAATCTTCAGCTCTTTGGCTCCAATGCCAATACGGCGTCGCAACAGCAGATGATGACGGGTAATTCGAGTTTGATTAGACCCTTTCCTCATTTGATGAGCTCAAATCATAATACGGATCGTCATAGTAGTGACAATGATTCAGATTCATGAAAGATTCATATAATCCATACGATACATACATATGTTATATATGCATACGTACTCTTCTAATTTTTCTAGTTGGATATTGTTGGATTGATTAGTATATTTCCATGTATGGATATATAGAGTGTAATAATCTTTGATCAATCTCGGATTTGAATTTGAACAAATTAAGATTATTCGTAATGCGAGGTTGGTGGTTTTTATCTATATATTTTGAGTCTTTTATATGTTTAATTAGTTTTGCTTGCTTTGAAATTCTATGAATCATTGATTGTATTTCTGTATCCATTGATGACTCTAATTATATACACAGATAGTTACTTAAATAGGATAGTACAATATAGATTTCTCATAAATATCTAAACAAGGATGTAGAGAAATTTTTGACATAATCTATGTATAGCCCTTTCTTCTCCATGTCGCCTTTCATAATCATATGTCATAAGTTAGGGTTTGGTTTTTGTATAAATATGGAATTAGTTGTTAGTATCCCACATTCGTCTAGTACATAACGATTATAAAGCCATAAATAATATTTACACAGTGTTTCACTTTACGTGAAATAGTTATTATTTCATTTTTTATAAAGAAGCTATTTATTTTTCTATTTCTTCGATAATCGCTATAATCGAATTTGAAGTTCCTAAAAGTTTTTCTCTCTTTCTGGTTTATTGCTCAACAAAAATGATAAACGGCGATAAGATTTTAAATAAGTAGAATAATTAATTAATATTTATGCATACGTCTAAAAACCCGGTAACTCAGCATGCAGCCTGGTTTTCGGATGATTGGAAATTGGATCACACAACAAATCCGCCGAGAGATTATTGCTTACTGTCAAATCCATCTCCTGAAAAACATGTTATTTGTCGCTGGATGCTGCCGATACAACTACATAATCACGATTTGAACTCACAGTCGTATAGTCAGATTTGATATTTATCTGAGTTATTGTTATATATTCTTGAAGTGGTATATATTTATCTGAGCAAAATTCAAATGAAAGAAACAGAAGGGGTCGTTGCTTGTCATATGTCAGAAAAAAACACCAAAAGTTTTTTTTTTTTAACAACACCAATAAGTTTTCAATAATTTTATGTCCACCATAAATTCATTATCTTATAACAACTACGTATATTTGTACGGGCATATTACGAGTATTCGCAGGAGTACTTGATACAAAGTTTATTAAAAGTATAGATAGCTAGGTGCTGTTCACAATGTCTAGACGTACGGCAGTATATAATGCATGCCAAACCCTAGCTAGCCTCGTGCGTATATATGCGTCACACCTACAATCATGTACATGTATACTATATTAAAAAGTGAGCATGTATATAAGTATATAACATATAAGAGCCAAGCTAAACTAGTTGAGATATATAGCGTTTTCATCATCTCCGTAATTGCTGACTTTTGATTTATTATTTTTATATTTTTGAGCAAACAACTTTGATTTATTTCTCAGATCAAAGTTCCAAAAAATCTTATGGTGGCCTTTTAGTCGACACTCGACTGGTTTCAAGAAGAGAGCTAATAAATGTGATGGAATTTTTTCCATATGTACATTCACATTCACGTGTTTGTGACTGTGTGTGTGAGGGAGATAGATTATATTTAGGTCGGAGAAATGCAGAGAGCATAAAAATAATGGGGCGTAATATATATGCTTAATTATGAATTCAAAGAAAACTAAACGTTCAAAGTTTTATCTACTTATTTTCAACTTTTTTTTTTCATTTATCAAAAAATAAAATTTCATTTATACATGTAGTCTAGGGTTTTCCAAATAAAACTCTGAGATTTTTCATGTAATAAATTTTATTTGTAAGGATATAAGAATATTTATAAGCAATTTATTTTGAAACCATAACACACCACTCTTTATAAATAAATAAAAAATCTTAAAACACATTTTGTTTATTTTCTGTTTACATATACATTTCCAACGTGACACCGTAAATTCTACAATGCTCATTTAGATTATATAAATTTTGTAGATTTAATTACAATTTTAAACATTTCAAGAAATGTGTAATAGAATAAGAGTTTTATTCCTGCACACCAGTAAAAAAAATCTTTATCTTTTTATTTATAAATATATTGGATCAAATCACATATAGTTATTGTGAAAAGAAAAAAAAAATCAGAACCAAAGGTGAATAATGTATATGTCGGTATGTGCATACATATTCAAAACAGTACCATTTCCTTGAAGCTTAGTTAAATTAAAGGCTTCACAAACACCAATCCCATCTAATCTTACTTACACAGATGTGTATAGTACATGAACATTTGTTTCTCTATGTATAGGTCTTATTCCATTAATAAACAGTCTATGATTTATATTCTTGACGTATATGGTATGAGTCTAACCTCCAGTTCTTGGTCATAATACCATCGAAATCAAATAAACAAATAATAATAAAAAGTAGAAGTAGATGATGGTGAGTATTGGGATTGGAGGGGTCAGAGAAGGAAAGGGAAAGAAGAGAAGCAGTTAAGACAGCAACTGAATTGCAGTCAAGCACTGATCCCTATCTTCCAATTTTAGTCATCTCACTCTCTCTCTTCCTCCTCTTCTCCAAGTTGTAGGGCCATTGATCCCCATTGGTAAATTATTGGTTTCGAAAACATAACTTATTTTCCTTTTGGGTGGTCCTTTTAATCTTTTATAAATCATGTGTTTAGATATAGATAGGCACACACTTGTCAAGAAAATTCAAAGATGTGCCATTAGATTCATTTTTTTTTCTTTCGACCAAGACTCAATTAATTACCTACCCCACATCTCTCCATATAGTTCAGTTGAAAATATGGATTCTAATACTTAAAAAAAAGATCCATCGCACTTTCTCTCTAATGTAATGTATAATAAATAATAACATTTTTGTGATCAGTGTGAGGATGAGATGTGATCCTATATATACATATCAAGATGGGCACTGGATGATATAATAGTAAGAGATGTATACGTTGCTCTGAAGAATTTATACGTTTTCTTAGAATCTTTTAGTGGGGTAATTTGTCTTAAATGGGATATATATGGTCCATATGATTGTAAACTTCTTTATCATCACCAGCATGCTTCAAAGTTAAGAGAGGAAGAAAAAAAAAACAGGTCCACTTGATTTCATTTTCACATAATTCACTCACTTAGGCATGCAATTCTTTTTGTTTTCTCCTTTTTCTTTTTCAATTCTTTCTTTTTTAGTATATTTTATGGTACATTTTTGTTCACTAATTTTTGTAGTCCTCTAAAAAAAACTATCTAGTATATCTTTTCAAAGAAACCTGATACCAATTTGTTTCCATTAGTGTTTAATTGTTTTCTCCCCAAAAGGAATATAAAAACTCGAGATGGAGATCCATCCAAATCTCATCACTCAATAGACTGAACATCGCGGTTTTTTTAATTAAAAAACTTTTACCGACCGAAATATAAATTTATCTTCTAAAATTAGAATCATCAATTGAAGTTGTGTGGCTTACATATAGTCAACAATTATAGTTTGGTGTCGAGGTAAATGACATCAGCTTGTCTTAGACGCATAGGTTATAGACATAAATATTCGTGCACATCATCTCTTGAGTTTTGGTAATTATCAAAACATCTATTATTCTGCCAGCTCCAAACAAGTATTAAGCTACAACTTACAAATGCACGTCCTTTTTTTTTTTTTTTTTTTTTTTTTTCANAAATGCACGTCCTACTAACAAATTTTTACTCATGTACTGATGCATTAAGGCTTATATCCTATTACCTATATATGTTTGATCATTTGACTAAGTCAAGTTAAGCTAACTAATATGTATTTAACTCTGATCGCGTGCGTTAATAAAAATCAAAACAGAGGTTTGTTGTTAGATAAGAAAACTGAGCCATATTCGTACATGTGTAATTATGACCCCTCCAAAAAAGAAAAAGAAGTTGTGGATTGCTTTCAAATGCACCATTAAAGCCGTGTTATTTTTGCTGTCAGTGATCGGGATCCCAAACTTAGAAAGATAAAAAAATCTGGGCCGTATGTGCATCATTGTTGTCTACCTACGCGAAGACGACGTGACATATACCATTCCTTACGTAAATATGTGGAGGACCGGAGGGTACACATTATTGGGCCTAAATAATTAAAAGAAACCAAAAAAAGGTCATCTTCATTATCAGCCCCCGGCGAGGATCGAACTCGCGGCCTTTCGCTTACGAAGCGAACGCAATACCACTATGCTACGGAGGCATCACGTTAAACTAAAGCCACTGTTAAAATATAGAGAAAACCATTTGTTAGAGTTTTATCGCTTCGGTCGCTTTCGGTGAGTGATTGACAGAGAGTTAAAGACGGTGAACTAAACGAGCTTTAACAAAACGGATTCTTCAAGTACGCAGAATGCCATGAAATTACAAGATAACGAGAATAACCACAGAAACTTCACCATTGTAAAACTCACAACCGAAGAAGAACGATTCTGACTAAAACATTCATCGTTTTCAGACAAGACAAAAATAATGTCGAACAACATTAGTTCTTCTCCAGCAGCAGCAAAGCCGTGTTGCGTGATCCCCTTATCTTCTATGCTTCGACGTACTTGTCTACATAACCCTGCCAAAAACAAAAAATGAAGAACCATCACAAATGATGATTTTTTAGGGGATTACGCCAAGCTTTTGTTTAGCTCACTTACCATGACTAGTTTGGTCAGCTTCTGCTGTGAAGTATCAATGTACTTATCGATCTTAGCTCTTGATTTGGGTATACGACGACCTTCCATTGAATTCGAAACTTTGTCCACCGCTCTCTTCACAATAGTTTTAAACGCCTCTTTGCTCATATTCCCTTGCCTCCACGATGGTTTTAGAAGATCCTTAACGAATTTCGTTAGCACAACTTTGAAAAGCTTCAGGGACCTTGATGAATCTTCCTCCTTTGGTTCCCCTCGAGACTTTTTCCTCACGCTGATATCGGCTTCAGGTACATTGTTACTTGCTTTCGGATTCTCGTTACGGGAGTTTGGAGTCCCTGTTTCGTGGTTGTTACCATCTCTTTCGTTTTCTGCATTTTCACCAAACCCATCGTTGCCTCTAGAAACCACTGCTGCTATATCGTTTCTTGTGGTGTTTTCTTCAACATCGGGTGGTCTGTTTGAGGAAACACTGACCCGAGCCGTCATGTCTGACTCACTTAGAGCTTGTTTATCAACATCTTGGCTGCTTTCTTCCATGCTGAGTGGTCTGTTTGAGGAAATGCTCGCCTTCGGTGCAGTGTATGAGTCGTTGGTTGGTTCATGCTCGTGGACGCAATCTAGTTTCACAGATTCTGGTTCAAAGCTGTCTACGAAGGGATCATACATGTCGCCGACACCGCACTCCGGGACAATCTTGGCTCTTCCGGAGTAAGGCGAGGAAGAAGCTTGTCTGGAACCATCATCTGTATCTTGGTGTATTTGAGCATATGACTTTGAACCAGGAAGCTCTGTTTTTATGACAGAATTGGTTTCAGCTGAAATATGTTGTGGAGGCGGCTGCTCTGTGGTTAAGTATGCTCCGGGAACTTGATCAGAACCACAGTTGAGAGGTTGGCTTGTGTAATTCTCATTCTCAGGCAGCGTGATATCATCTGAAATGAAAAAGAAAGCCAACTTTAATTAAGACATGGGTAAAACAAGAAAGCACCAAACTTCATATCAAGTTACAAATTTTCTCATACAAACCTTCCATTTCAATGTCAGGATCACTACATGATGAATAATCATGCTCTGCCTTGTCAAGCGATGGAGAAGATTCATGACAATGGATAGAAGTAGAACTCTGTTTGAGTGATCCAGCGTCTTCAACAAGAGGCCCTTGATGATAGTCAAGAGCTACGCCATTTAAAGGCACACTTTCACAAACATGCTTTGCAGCTTCAGGATTTTCAAAAGCGGAAGAGGAAGAGGATCGACGAGGTGGTGGTAGTGGTGGAGGAGGAAGAGGCATCCCAGGTGGTTCCAAACTTCGAAGTGGGAAACTTGGGATAGTACCAGGAGGTAATGGTGGCGGAGGAGGTAACATTGAAACCGGATATAGATATGATTGAGTTGTTCCTGGCATTGGGATTAGCTGAGATTGAGGGGCTGAGGAAGCAGGAGGTGGAGGAGGCGGATACATGTAGGACTGTTGAACCGCAGGAGGAGGAGGAGAGGCGGCGTGGGAGGCATGATTCTGTTGCAAATGCGGGAGATGCATCTGATTAGGAGGGCCGTTTCCTGGTGAAGGATTGAAGGTTTCATTACTGTACATCGGAAAATGCATTCTTTGGTACAATGTGTGGTGTTGAGTGCCAAGTTAGGATGCTTGTGCTCTCAGGCTAAACGCCACTGCAAGATAAGAAACCATGAGTTAACGAAAGACGAATAATAAACTAAATAAGAGACAGAGATAATCAAAGTGTACTGCTCTAATCAAAGAGAAAACCAAACTTTTTACAAATCGATTTCCCTAGTTACTTCGCCGGAGTATTAAAACCATGACTACGAACTATATGGATATATAACGAAATCCATCGCCTTAAACCCTAACGAGACAATCGGAAACAGAAATCGACGGAACCCAAATTTCAGAAGCTTCTAAACATTGTTTCTCCGACCTAAACGAAAATTTAAAATCTCAAGGCAGCATCGAACCCAAATCTTCGCAGAAACCAGACGGTGAACGAAGATTTGCAATCGCGAAAGTTGACGTTTCGGGGAAGACAGGAAAAACTCACCAAAATTAAAAATTTAAGTGTTGCGACGCATCAGAATGCGCGATATTCTTCGAAGAGAGGCGAGGACTGGAAAGGGAAGGAAGAAATCCACGAATTTGATCAGGAGCAGAAGAAGAAGAAGAGCCCTAGAATTTGTGAAAGTCTGCGAGAATTTTCAGAGATTTTTATTGCAGTGTGTGTTTACTGGGATTCATTCGAGCTTGGATTTTTACCTGGGCGTTACTTTTAGGATTTTGGATCGTTTCCTTATAAATTTTATTTGTTATATTGACATGTTGTAACTTGTAACTTGTCACTTGTAAATATAAATTCCATGTAAAATCATATATATTACGTTCCATCAGCATGAATTTTTACTATTTTTTATTCCATATAAAAATCATATACATGGCTTTTCTCTATAGAAATATTTTTTATGATGTAAAAACTAAAAAGTATCTACAATTAAAGAAAAAAATGTATCCACAATTGTCAACAACTAGCAAAAATTATAGTTTTCTAATATTATACCGAAACACGTTTTGAAAACTCAAAGGTAGATTTGTTTAATTCATCAACAACAAGAATACGGTTCATATGAAATGGTCCAATGTTAATTTATAATAATTGCATCTAGGGAGATATATCGGGCCGTCATTCTGTATGAGTCTAATTAATTGTGTATCAAAAACTGCAGTCATACAAAATAAAAAACAACACAACAAAATGGAGATGCGGGGAATCGAACCCCGTGCCTCTCGCATGCGAAGCGAGCGCTCTACCATATGAGCTACATCCCCGATTGGTAAACTAGCAAGAACTTTAATCGTTATTAGACTATCTAAAATACCAAAAGGGCTCCAAATTAAAGGCCTAAACAGAAGCCCAATCATTAACGATGTTCCAAAATCTTGAGCTAGGGTTTTGATTCAACTTCCCTTGTTACTCCTCACTCCGTTCCCACTCTCTCTCTAGTTACCATTTTCCCTTTGCTCAATCAGAGATGCCGCCGCCGTTACCGTCTCTTCAACTCCGGCGGCTCCTCCTCCGTGGCTTCGTCTCATCCTCCTCCACCAATACTCTTCAATCTCAGTCCCGTCTCATTATTCCTACGTCGTCGTTTCCTCCTCTGCCGCCTCCCCGTTCCTCTCTATTCTCGAGCCTCCCTGCTAGATTCCTCTCATCCGAAACAAATGCGGAATCAGAAACTTTAGATTCGAATCAGATCGCTCTCTCGTTCTCAAAAGAGCTCACTGGGAATCCAGATGCCGAGCCTCACTCCATTTCGCAGAGCTTCCAGCTCAGCTTCTCCCACATCACGCCGAATCCCGATTTGATTCTCCAAACTCTCAATCTATCTCCGGAAGCTGGTCGCGCGGCTATAGGGTTCAACGATTGGTTGGATTCGAACGCTGGCTTCTCCCACACCGATGAAACGGTTTCGTTTTTCGTCGATTACTTCGGCCGTCGGAAGGATTTCAAAGGGATGCAAGAGATCATCACCAAATACAGAGGCATCGCCGGAGCCAAAACGCTAGAGTCTGCGATTGACAGGCTCGTCAGAGCTGGTCGACCTAAGCAGGTCGTCGAATTTTTCGAGAAAATGGAGATCGATCACGGATTAAAACGCGATATGGAATCACTTACCTTGGTTGTAGAGAAGCTCTGCGAGAAAGGGCACGCGAGTTACGCAGAGAAGCTGGTGAAGAAGACTGCTAACGAGATTTTTCCCGACGAAAACATCTGCGATTTGTTGATTAGCGGTTGGTGCACTGCTGAGAAACTCGATGAAGCAACTAGGTTAGCTGGTGAGATGTCTAGAGGAGGATTCGAGATAGGAACAAGAGCGTACAACGTGATTCTTGATTGCGTTTGTAAGCTTTGCAGGAAGAAAGATCCGTTTAGGCTCCAACCAGAGGTAGAGAAGGTTCTCCTGGAAATGGACCAGCGTGGTGTGCCAAGAAATACAGCGACTTTCAATGTGTTGATCAACAATCTGTGCAAAATCAGGAGAACGGAAGATGCGATGAAGTTGTTTGGTAGGATGAGTGAATGGGGTTGCCAACCAGATGCTGAGACCTACCTTGTTCTGATCAGGAGCTTATATCAAGCAGCTAGGATCGGTGAAGGAGACGAAATGATCGACAAGATGAAGTCAGCTGGTTACGGTAAGTCTTTGGATAAGAAAGAGTATTACGGGTTTATGAAGATATTGTGTGGGATTGAGAGGCCTGAGCACGCGATGAGTGTGTTCAAAGCTATGAAAGCTGATGGATGCAAACCTGGGATCAAGACTTATGATTTGTTGATGGGGAAAATGTGTGCGATGAACCAGCTAACGAGAGCTAATGGTTTGTATAAAGAAGCTGCTAAAAAAGGTATTGCTGTGAGTCCTAAGGAATACAGAGTTGATCCGAGGTTTTTGAAGAAGAAGACGAAGGAAGTTGATAGCAATGTGAAGAAGAGAGAGACTTTGCCTGAGAAAACTGCGAGGAAGAGGAGACGGCTCAAGCAGATCAATATGAGCTTTGTTAAGAAACCGCGCAATCAGATGAGACGAAGGATGTGATGCTCATAATCTGATAGAATTTTCTAAAGCTTTATGCATTAGAAAAACAAAAGTCTTTTGTTCTTTCCCCTTTTTGATTTTGTCAGGAGTACTGCTGATCTTTTTGCCTGATCACGAGCAAAATAGCCCCCCGATAATCTTTTGGTTCAGCTCATTGTAACGTTTACCCACAGTTCATGCTTGGCTCAAGAATCAGATATAAGAAAGTTTATTGATTTTGCTTGGTTATTTGAATTAGCAATAATATGCTTCTCTCATAAAGTTGGGTCGAGTTTTCCACTTTTCAAAACAAAATAGAAACGAAATGTAATGGACAGTCACCGGTCAACTAATCTTTGTTAATTATGGTTGATGAAAAATAAATCAAAATCCCGGAGATAAAGCTATTTCAATGTGGTACAACTGTGTACCCACTTGTTGAAGTCAAAGTCTACGCCTTCATCTTGATCACTCTTCTTACAAAACTCTCTCCCTCTCTCTCTCTCTCCATTGGAACCACAAGAATGGAGTCTCTCTTCTCCGCCATGACTGTCCTGCTCTTGGTTTCCTTTTCTTGTTTCACTTCTTCAGGTAAGTCTCTGAATGTGTGAATGTGAAGATATCTCTCTCCACTCAAATTCTCATCAGTGATAAACCTTTTGTGTTCTGTTCTCTGATCTGCAGAAGCTCTCGGAAGCAACAACGGAAACATCACAATCAAATGGGATCTCATCAACTGGACGCCTGATGGCTACGTTGTAAGTTCGGCTACTTCATGTCTCACCAAAATCTCAGAGATATGCTTTAGCTTCAATAATGAATCTATCTTTGTTTTTCCTCAGGCTGTGGTTACAGCTTACAACTACCAGAAACAACGTTCAATTACTCGACCAGGATGGAAAATGAGCTGGAGATGGACCAAGAAAGAAATAATATGGAGCATGGTTGGTGCACAAACCACAGAGCAAGGAGATTGTTCCATGTTCAAAGGAAATATCCCTCATTCCTGCGTTCCTAAACCAACAGTCGTCGATTTGCTTCCTAAAACTCCTTACAATCTGCAGATCGCTAATTGCTGCAAAGGCGGTGTCTTGAAACCCGGTTTAGAAAGCGCATTCCAGTTATCTGTTGGGAATGCTGGTAGCTCGGTTAAGACTGCTCGTATGCCGGTTAACTTCATGTTCATGGCACCTAAACAACAGTATATCTGTGGTCCGACGAAGAACGTTAGACCGACGAGGTTTATAACCGCCGACAAAAGGAGAATGACCACAGCCCTGAGTAAGTCTCCCCAACAGAAACCAACCAACCTTACCAGGTCTTATATAAGTATTGACTCTGAAACTCACTTGCTTTGTTTCTGTTTCTTATCCAGTGACTTGGAACATTACTTGCGTCTTCCACAAGGCACCATGAACAACGCAAGCCACCTCTCATAATCAAATATTTCTGTTGTTTTATAATTTTCATGTAAGGTTTACATTTCAAGAAAATAAAAGCATTACTTTTGAATTTGATTGAGTGTATTCTCTTCTCCTAGACGGATTCTTTCCAGAACCGAACTGATCTATCTGTTCCACAAGTAACAAAGACTGATTCTACCGGCGAGTGATCGATCCAGCGCGGTGCACCGTTATGGTTCGAAGGCCACTTTGCCACTTTCTCTGTGGTTCTAGCATCCCATGTAACGACCTCATTGTTTGCTTCATCTATGGAGATTACAAACTCTTCCGTGTCATTAAAGATCGCCTGCGTTAACACACAAAAGATGAACACCGTTCAAAACAAGTCGGACCGAGTGAACATTTTACTGTTCTGACTCTGAGGTTGAGAAGATACCTGAGACCGCAGTTTCACTCGCTTTGCTCCGATGTATTCCTTTACCATTCGCCCCGAAGCTACTTCCCATAACTTAACCACAGAATCTTTACCGGACGAAAGAACAAACCTAACAATTAGCCAAAGAATCAATCAATTGTTTTCTCAAGAACTGTTTAGAAAACTAGTGATTTCACAGAGAAAAATGGATTGAGTCTTCTTTCTACCTTTGATCTCTGGTGAACACTGCACTTGTGACCTCTGATTTTCCGTGTGCACCACTAATGGAGCGTACGCACTTTGAGCTTACCCCGTCAAAGAGTCGAATAACTCCATCCTTTGAAGCTGTAACGTAAAGAGATCCAGTAGAAGAATACCGCACCTGAGAAAACCAAGAATCTCATAGCCAAGTCATTATGATCATCACAAGAGATGAATATAAAACAGCACCTTAAATTATGACCGATCAGATAACGTGTGAAGTACCTGGTTAATGGCTCCGTTAACTCCATTGTCTGGGAAATTTAAAGGAAGAAAGCACTGATATGTGTTTACATCGTACAGATGTGGAATCGGATGGTCAGTTCCTGTAAAAGTCAGGTTTTCAATTTCAAAATCACTTTTGACTTCAAAGAGGAAAGGTTCCAAAGACGGTCTCCACAATAGATTAATCTTATGAAAGATTTTACACCTGCGAGAAGAAACTCTCCTGAAGGATGAAAAGCTATAGAGCGCACGTTATGTGTATCCTGCAGAATTTAGAGTTAAAGATTCAATGGCACGACTGGTTTTTAACAATGTAGCTAAGCAGCAACTGATAACAACACACCTGAAAAACTTTGACTGCTCGTTTAGCTGTCGTTTTGGAGAAGTCGAACAACCTGTCAAAGTCATAAGAAAAGACGCACAGAAAAGAGGTGAGCACAAAATTTTCTGGTAACCACTGAGCATTCACTTGGGGAGAGAACAGAAATGATAAATAGATACTTTATACAGTTGTCTTTGGCACTGGATATAAGGACTGAGCTCCGAGGGTGGATATCAAGATCGTTTATTGGCTGCAAATGATTTTCACAAGAATAAGAGATACAAAAGTTTAACAAGTTTGTGGCAAAAACAATGATAATAAAAAGGCTTACTTCAGCATGATCATAAAAACTCCGTATTAATGGTCGAGATTGAGTATCTCCTGAAAGCATCTGTTTTACTTTTGGCACCTTAAAGAAACAACACGAAGTATCCAATAACTATAAGTTCTTGATAATGCAAATTAAAGAAAAAAAGGTAGGTGCCATGAAAAAGAACAAAGTTCATCATTACCTCAAAGAGCTTAATTGACATGTCTGCACCGCCAGTTGCGAAAAACATTCCATCTGGACTAAATCTTGCACACCTAACAACGCTCTATAAAATTCATAAGCTTATCAGCCATAGATCGAAATGCTCAGAAAAAAATACTATTGAGGTTTGAGGATACCTTGTGCTCTGATAGCTGCTTCGATTCATGCTTTGGGAGAATCTTTGATGATCCCTTCACATGAGTAACACTAGTTGGGCAAAGTCCAAACATGATAAGCAGTGTTAGTTTCATCTCTTAAGAAACATAAAAAATGTTACTAATTGGGAAAACAAAAAAAAGGGACTTCACCTGAAGTCAATAGAAGCTGTTCGAGGAGCAGTGATTGATCCATAAGAAATAGGTAACAAGACTGATGAAGAAACACCTCTCAATGTCCCGTTGTTCTCCGCTGCAAGACCCTGTTCTCATCTTAGATACCAAACATTTCCTTCTGATTTTGGCCCAGAGGACTAGAGGAGCTCCAATAACATAAACATCAAAATGTGGAAAAGAGGAAAAAACAAGAAAACCTTTGCAACAAGCTCCAAAAGACGGGTTGGAGGAACTTCAACATTCAATGGTGTCATCGTGGCTGAAGCAACCACACTTGCAACCTAAATAAGTTCGATCTCCAAAATCAAAACTTTTAACCAATCAACAGTAATGAGATACAGAAAGTTGAGCACCTAATCTAAAGCATCATGCTTTATATATCAATGTCAAAATAGCAAATAATTAATCTCCGGAACTGAAGAAGCTGCAGCTAGATTTTCAAATCCAAACCAACTATGTATAAATCAATTTCAAAGTTTTACACTTTAACACCAAAAATAGCTATTCCCATAAATCCCAAACTGGAAAGATGTAAGTGTGAGCAAAGACATGCCTGGGAGAGATTGTTGTGACGGAGATGAGCGACGATGAGGGCATTGAGCTGTCTGAGTATGTTTCCGTCTTGCAGAGTTTGCTCCAAACTGCCACTATTCTCCATTTTTATCCTTTTTAAACTCTCAAGTTAGAGTCGCTCTATTTCTGAGCTCCCTGTAAACAAAACCATCGTCTTCCTCGTCTCGCCGTCACTACAGAAACAAAAAAAAAAAAAAAAAAAAATCAAAATGGGCCCAANATGGGCATGGACTGAAAACAAGCTATTGGGCCTGTAATTTCCAGTGCTCACGTGAGATAATCACGTGCGTAACGGTCGCAAAGAAATTTGAATTCGGACCTGAGCGAGCGGTTCATTCCACAAACAGAATATTTTAATTTGTTACCTTTTCTAAATATTATTATCAGCCTCTCAAAACTCAAAAGCCCCCTCTGGTTTTCTCTCTCTCTCTCTCAATTCATTTCTGTCTCTCCTCAAAACATTTTGAATTCTCTCCTCCCCTATGTTTCGCATTTCGCGAAAATTCTCAGCTTGAAAACTATCCAGCTCTCCTTTCCTCGATTCGATCTACATTTCGTGGTGCTGATTGGGTTTTTCGTGGTTCTGTTTCTGGATTGGATCCGTAACTAAGGGTTTCTGGGTTTGAATCGGCGAAGATGGAGAGCACGGAGTGCGTCAGAGTTGCCGTCAACATACGTCCGCTGATTACGCCGGAGCTTCTTAACGGATGCACTGATTGCATCACCGTTGCTCCCAAGGAGCCACAGGTATTATATCCGAAGGGTTTTTCTTTTCCTTTTTTTTGCGTTTCATTTTCCCCCTTTCTCTTTTCTGGGGAGCTCGTTGTGGGTGATTCGATTCCGATGTAGAAATGGATGTAATAAGTGGTATTGATTCTTATATAGAGCAGATTGGTTTCATTTTGGGAATCAATTTATTCATGAACTGTGAATTATAAGGTTTTGGCGAAAGGGGCTATCAAAAAAGTTTGTATTTCGAGTTAAGGATTCGAACTTTGAAAGAGGCCTACATTTTTTCATGGATCTTCGTAATTATTGATAATTGCAGGTACGTGAGCTCATTTTTGTTGACATTTTTTTCCTGAATTGAACAGGTTCACATAGGCTCACATACTTTTACTTACGATTTCGTATTTGGCAACGGTGGGTACCCGTGTTTAGAGATCTACGATCATTGTGTTGCTCCACTTGTGGACGCACTATTTAAAGGATATAATGCTACAGTTCTAGCCTACGGCCAGGTTTGATCTGAGATTCTCTTAACTCTGCAATTCTTTAGAGCGAGCTACATGATGTTATTGGTTTTAATCCATGAAGTTCATTGATTTTTGTTTGTTGTTATGGAAGACTGGTTCTGGTAAAACGTACACCATGGGTACTAATTATAGTGGAGATGCAACAAATGGTGGCATTATACCAAAAGTGATGGAAGATATATTTAAAAGAGTGGAGACAGCCAAAGATTCAACCGAACTATTGATACGGGTGTCTTTTATTGAGGTAAGAGCATCCACTGAGCTTGTTTTATGGACATCTGTTTTGTATATATCAATTCTAATACTTATCTCTAAAATGCAGATTTTTAAGGAAGAAGTTTTCGATTTGCTTGACTCAAATTCGTCGGCCCTTCCAAAAAATGATGGTGGGGTTCAGGCCAAACACACGGCCCTCTCAAGAACTCCAATTCAAATCAGAGAAACTGCCAGTGGAGGAATAACTTTGGCAGGCGTGACTGAGGCAGAAGTGAAGACGAAAGAGGAGATGGGCTCGTATCTAGCACGAGGTTCTTTGTCTCGTGCTACTGGCAGCACAAACATGAATAGCCAATCAAGGTAAATCTATAATTAGACTTGGTCCACTAGAATTTGTTCTGTTATCTTCATACCTACTTGCTAGAACAATGTGGTGTTACCATTGAGTAGGATTGCGAATACTTGTGAGCAAAGATAAAATCCCAGTATTATATCAGATATTTCAAGATTATATGCTAATATGTAATGCTTGTTTCTTGTTTTTTAGTCGGTCCCATGCAATCTTCACAATCACTCTGGAACAAAAGAAAATTTCCAGCTGTTCTTCTACAACTGCTATAGATGGTGGTGAAGATATACTTTGTGCAAAGCTTCATTTGGTTGATCTAGCAGGGTCGGAGCGTGCAAAAAGAACAGGAGCAGATGGAATGCGCTTGAAAGAAGGTTATTTTACACCTATATTACTCTTCTTTGGTTTCTGTTAAGTGTGATGAACGACTAAACTGGGAGATTTTTTTTCTAAACATTTCACAGGAATCCACATCAACAAAGGTCTACTTGCTCTGGGAAATGTAATCAGTGCACTAGGAGACGAGAGAAAGAGAAAGGAAGGAGGTCACGTTCCTTACCGTGACAGCAAGTTAACTCGTTTGCTTCAGGTATTAAGGTTCTTTTTGTATCTGTTTTACTACACCTTGTCAATCGAATTATACGACTAGTATACTAACAGTACTTACCTGTAACTTAGGATTCCCTTGGTGGCAATAGCAAAACCGTGATGATTGGTATGGGTTTCACATCTATTAGCTTTTGAACACTCATTTTTTTAATTCAACCATTAATTCTAATCACGCTATTTACAATGCAGCTTGCGTAAGTCCAGCTGATACAAATGCTGAGGAGACATTAAATACGCTGAAGTACGCAAATCGTACACGCAATATTCAAAACAAAGCAGTGGTACGTATATTCGGTCCTTGCTTTTTAACTATGATGTTTCTATGATATTTAAATTTGTATAACCTTACTGACTTGTTATTTCTTGCGATGTTTAGATCAATCGAGACCCAGCAGCCGCGCAAATGCAAAGCATGCGAAGTCAAATTGAGCAGCTGCAGACAGAACTCATGTTCTATCGGGGTGACAGTGGTTCTTTTGAAGAGCTCCAGGTATTCAGTCTGAAATAAGACAAACATTTTATTTGATGTTGGTCACATGATTTTAATACTTAACCTATATGACCTCTGTTCCTATATGACCTCTGTTAGATTCTCAAGCATAAAATATCACTGCTTGAGGCAAGCAATCGTGAGCTACAAAATGAACTTCAAGGACGGAGAGTCGCATGTGAGCATTTATCAAAGTGTGCTCTTGATGCTCAGGTTTTTTTCTTCTGTTCTCTTTGCTTTTTGATCGATCAACTCATATGAGATCTAGCACTTAACGCTTTTGTTTTCCTAGGTTGAAAAGGACAAACTTATAATGACAATTGAATCTGTTCGCAGTGGTAAATCCTTAGATGAGATTGAATCATGCCAAAATGAGGTGGGTGTCGTTTATGATTCCTTAGTTGAAGTTCACGGCCAAGTGATCTTTTTGGCTAAAAAACTTATTTTTTCAGGATGTTGGTTTGATCAACAAGTATGTTTCAAAAATTCAAGAGCTAGAAGGAGAGCTGTTGCATATAAAAAGCTTGAAGAAAGTCAGCAATTTCAAATATTCTAATTCTATCGATTCCTATGACGATGGCCCCCGTTCGAGTAACGTGTTGTTTCCCTCATCTAATGAGTCGTCAGATTGTGAAGACAAAGTGATTAATGTCACGGGTTGGTGCTCTTAACTATTATTTTATGCTTGCCTGACCGAAATAAGTTTTTCGATTATAATTCTAACGCAAATGTTATGCTGAACTGTTTTCCCTGGTTTAAATAGATGATATAATTTGCTCTATAAGTGTTCTGTTTGAGTAGCTTTGCCTTTTAAGCAGATGAAATTGAATTTCAAGAAAAGGAGCTTGAACATTGCTCACTTCAAGAAAAGTTGGACATGGAGCTAAAGGAACTGGATAAGAGACTTGAAGAAAAGGAGGTAGTTCTTCATCTGTTTCCTAAAGTTAGTATGCGTATAAACTTCAATAATAATTCAATTTATTCATGAAGGCTGAAATGAAGCGCTATTCAAGTGGTGGTACATCTGTTCTCAAACAACATTATGAGAAAAAGGTTCATGAACTAGAACAGGAAAAAAGAGCATTACAGGTCAGTGTTATGTGTTTAATATAGTAGTTCAATGGAATTCATGGACTCAAATTCTGATGAAATTAAATATGCACTGGCAGAGAGAAATTGAAGGTTTGAGACAGAACCTTGCTAGCATACCATCTGCCCCAGGCGATGGAGCCAAGAAACTGAAGGAAGAGTATCTTCAGAAACTGAACACGCTTGAAACCCAGGTAAATCCTGTTTTAATTTAACATATACTCTCAGTTTACATATGATTTTCATGATGCATTGTTTGTTTAGGTTTCTGAGTTGAAGAAAAAACAAGATGCACAAGCTCAACTCTTGAGGCAAAAACAGAAAAGTGATGACGCAGCAAGAAACCTGCAAGATGAAATACACAGAATTAAGTCCCAGAAGGTGTTCATTTTTCCTGTGGTCTCTATTTTAGTACTCTATATTTCTTCACTATGCTAACCTGCATTAATGGAACTCTTCAGGTGCAATTACAGCAAAAGATTAAGCAAGAGTCAGAACAGTTCAGGGCTTGGAAGGCTGCGAGAGAGAAGGAAGTCATGCAGGTATATTTGATTATTCTATTTGTAGCCATTAGCCAATTAACATTCTTCTTGATGACTTGGGGCTTACTTGATTTTACCGAGTCGTGTCTTGCTCTACTAGTGAATGAGTTAAACAACTGTCATGTCTCAAACATTAGCCAAGCCACTGTATTCAATATGACCAGTGCTTGTAGATGGTCTCAAAGTATTTGGTGTACTGAACCACTTAGTATATTGTATTTTAATTTTGACCAGCTCAAAAAGGAGGGAAGGAGAAATGAGTATGAGATGCACAAACTCATGGCTTTGAATCAAAAACAGAAGCTGGTGAGCACATTTTTATAAATTTCCAGGTCAATGGTTTCAAACTTTCCTATTACCATGGCTGCTTAAAATTATGTGGATATAACAGGTTTTGCAAAGAAAGACAGAAGAGGCATCTCAGGTGACGAGAAGACTAAAAGAGCTTTTAGAAACTCGAAAGGCGTCTTCACGCGAGACATTGAGTGAGGATTTTTGTATAACATGATTTAGTATGATCACCATTTTTTGTATGTTGTCTAAAGTACTCACTGGGTATCCTACTAAATATACAGGTGGAGCAAGTGTTAATGGTCCTGGAACTCAGGTAACACCCACCGATATCTATGAAACGGATGCTTTGTTTTTCCAGTTACCGACTAGATTTGGAGAGTTTGGTGATTGCGTTGGGTGGTTGTAAATGCAACTTTCTTTCTTGACAGTAAAATTATTTCTCTACAGGCATTGATGCAAGCCATTGAGCATGAGATTGAAGTCACTGTTCGGGTTCACGAAGTGCGTTCTGAATACGAGAGGCAAATGGAAGAGTATGTCTTTTCTTTATGTTTGTTTCTTATAGCTTCTGCATGCCCTGACAAGAAATGTTATGCGAGTCCTACAATAATGAATCTATTACTATCCTCTCGTAAATAACCCTAATTGTCTATAAATTCAGGAGAGCAAGAATGGCTAAGGAAGTTGCAAGGCTAAGGGAAGAAAACGAGGTGCTCAAGAATGCCAAGATAAGGTGAGTGATCTGGACAAGACAAAGATTTTGCATAAACCAGTACTAGTTCATAATGTTAAAAAATAGTGAACGTTTGTCTTCTCTGCCAAAGCAGCGTTCATGATGACACCATGTCTCCGGGTGCAAGAAACTCGAGGATTTTTGCTCTGGAGAATATGCTTGCGACCTCTTCAAGCACTCTTGTTTCCATGGCATCACAGTTATCTGAAGCAGAGGAACGCGAGCGTGTGTTTGGTGGAAGAGGAAGATGGAACCAAGTTCGAACACTAGGTGACGCAAAGAGCATCATGAATTATCTGTTCAACTTGGCATCAACTGCGAGGTAAAATCTCACTTAGTGACTGAAGCTTTTTGCTAATATGTTGCTTCTTTAAGTATCATATGACTCATTCTTTATTCTACTTTCTGTGCGTTGTTTAATTTTAAAGGTGTCTAGCCCGAGATAAAGAGGCGGACTGCAGAGAAAAGGATGTTCTTGTAAGAGACCTGAAAGAAAAAATAGTAAAGTTTAGCAGTTACGTTAGATACTTGGAGATACAAAAAGTAGAACTCACCCAGCAGATGAAGGCACAGGTTAGTAAAAATAGCTTCTACTACTATTTCTAGATTGGATAGCTAATGCTTTATCCTTTTAGCTGAAGTTCATCCTATCAATCCATTTTACAGGCCTCAGAATTGAAGAAATGGTCTGCAGAGGAGAACCTGAACAACGAGCATGGGTTGAAAAAGCAGGAAGCCCGGAACTCGATTATAGTCCTTGAGGACATGGATACCTCTGATTCTGAAGAGTCGGACCATGAACGGGAAGATCCAGACTGTGATGATGAATGGAAACCTGAACAAGAATCAGAGCGTGATTCGGAACAGGAATCGGCTATAAAGCTGAATAGGAAACGGAACTTCAAAGTTGGGAGACGGCGCTCTAGTGTGGTGCTGAGGCGTTCATACGAAGAGAACTCGGAAGCTCCATCAGATGAAGCAGTGAAGTCCACATCATCATCTGATGTGTGTTGCACTTGCAGTAGGAGCTCTTCTTGCAAGACAATGAAGTGTCAGTGTCGAGCTACGAAGGGATCTTGTGGTCCATCATGCGGGTGTTCTTCTGTCAAATGCTCCAACAGAAGTGCAGACGGAAAGCAGAACAATTCCATCTCGGAACTGGAGGCGTTGGAGCAGAGTGAGAACTCGCAAGAATCTGATGAAAAGAACAAAGACCAACAACATGTCCTTGCTTCACGTGGAGCTATGTTGCTAAAAAATGCTCTTGCTAACAAGCCAGTGGAGGAGACTAACGATGATGACGGAACCAAAAGAAGAAGAAAACCTTTATCAGACATAGGAAACACAACGGTAAAACTCAAAGAGTTTCTATTGTATTGATGTTTATGTAGCTAGGAAACAGCAGCATTCTTATTTGAATAACTTTGTTTCAGGGTAAATCGAATGTGCCAAGGCCAAGCCAAAGAAAGAAATGGAAGAAGACGGTGCTTCAGCTTGTTCCTGTAGGTCCACCACCGCCACCAACACCAGCTGTTTCATCTCAGGAGGAAGCTACTCCGGTGAATATGGACTTGGAAGCAGCGAGAAAGCCAGAAAACAGCGACTCGGGAGAGGCAAATGGCATTAAACTGAAGCTGCCGAGGGCGATGAGGTCAGCGTCTTCTAATGGCAGCAACTTGCTGAGAGAAAGAAACGCTGATCAAAACGGCGGTGAATCAGTCGGTAATGGTGGATTTGTGCAGAGCAATTCGGGTAGGGCAAGTGGAAGTAGAACTTCAGATGAAAAGGAGAACCACACTCGTCGGATCTAACGAGGAAACAGAGATGTTGCTTGAGGATCAAGGGAAGATGGGTTTACATCTTTTGAAGGGTTGGTTTGTCTTTTGTTTGTGATGAGAGAACATCAAACACACACATTAACTTTTAGGGTTGTGAATTCAGATTCTGTTGTGAGTCCTCTCTGAGAGATGTATAACTTTCCAATTCATTTTCAAGTTTGATTTAGTGCTATGAAAATGTATAATTGAGTATCGTGTGAATCGTAATCGTTTTGGTTCGGTTAGATATATAAACCGTTTCGGTTTCCAAGGTTTATGACCGACTGATTCTTTTTTTCCCCTAATAACATACATTATACAGAGTTTGAATTCGGATGATGCTATAACAAAATCACTAAAATCTCATTCGACTGGTTAATTAGGTTCAACATTAAGAGCACGACTCGGTCTGGCTTATTATCTATAAACACGTTGTTTGGTACTCCAATGCTTATTATCTATAAACACGTTGTTTGGTACTCCAATATGTGAACTTTTACTTTTTTGGGCAGTAAAATGATTATCTTGATAGTGTCGGCAATATATGAACTTTTACTTTTGCGCGTGTCGTTCAATAAACAAAATAAATTAACGAGAAAATAAGCCAAAATGTAGTAATTAAAGGCCTGTTCTTTCGAGTTGGTAGCGATGTACGTAACAATACGAATTAAATAATTTGGAGTGGTAGTCTTATCGTTTTCACATACAATTGACAAAGATTGTTTACTAACCCATCTATATTTAAGACATCGAAGGACTAATTTCGAATTATAGTTTTGCACTTTTGTTTTGTAGTCCAATAACTTTTACTAGACGATGATGTTGAAAACAATATTGTAATGGAATGTCATATTTCCAGTGATAATCGGTCAACCAAAAAAAAAAAAAAATTGTTGGACTAGACTCTCTTGATTTGTAAATTGCCATCCGGTTGGTAAGACGATATAAAAAATGATATTATCCCTAAATAAATACCAACTTCTAAATATTGCAACCATGAAAGTAATCGCCGACACATTTTATGTCGTTATTGACATTGAATATTTCAGTGGTTATGGAAACAGAAAAAAAAAGTAGTTTGTGAAGTTTGGATTCCAAGTTTCGAAATAAATCGAATAATTTCACAATACAAATAAATTAATTCTCTCTGTTGGCTAGCTTTGCATTTTAGAGAAAAAAAGAAAAAAAAAACACAAGTAAAAATTTCAGAAAGCAAAAAAAGAAAAATTAAATTAAAAATCGAAAATCTGTCCACATATCATTGTGATATTTCTCTCCACCGACAGCCTAAAACACAGTTTATGGCCCACGTTCCCTCTTAAAGCTGTCGTCCGTCGGTAACATCTTCCGGTTATTAAACTAACTTCCGTTTGAAAGTACAGAAAAGCCCCTTTCTAATTTATAATACTACAAAAACACTAACAACTACATAGAGCCATAGAGGAAGGGGAGGTATGGAACAAACAACTGTAATTCTTAATTTCTTATGTTAAGAGTTTTGAACAGATAATTCAAGAAATTAAACAAACATAGCTTCATTGATACTTACCTTTAATTGTTCCTGTTTAGTGTTTAACTGTTTATAGACTAACACTGTTAGTAAGAGGCTTTAGTTTTCTTTTATATGGAAATGATAGAAGGGTAAAAAGGTCAATTCAGTATTTCCCGGCTCAAGATTTACTAAAAACAGCCACTAGCCAGCCCAGCCAGATCCCAAATTTTTGTCATTGCTTCTCCTTCGCATTCTCAAAGCTGCAAAACTTGCTGCTCTCTGCCTCTCTCTGCCTCTCTCTCTCTCTCTCTCTCTCTCTCTCTCTCTATAAGTCCACTCCTCCTTCAAGCAAAGCATCTTCTGCGTCTTCTTCGTCTGCGATTGGTTGGTTTTAGATTCAACCAGTCCCATCTAAAGGGATCTGGAACAAGCTTCGTCTCTGCTTCTGGTCTGATCTATCAGAAATATAAAAAATGGAGTCTTTCTTCTCCAGATCCAGCTCCGTAGCTCCTAAATTGAGCTCCTTGGCCGTTGTGATCGTCTTCTTGATTTCCTCCTCTTCTTTTACTTCGACAGGTGACTTCTTAATTCTCTTTATCACGTTATTTCTTTCTTCATCTCAAAGCTTTTTCTCAGCTTCCCAACTTGCTTCTTGATTGCGTTTTTCACTTTTCCGGGTTTACGATCGTCAACTTTTTCCAAAAAAATGTGCTTTTAGCAACTGGTTATCTTCAGTTTTGACTGATTTATATGTTGGAATTGATAGAGAGATCTGATAAATCCTCTACTCTTAAACAGGATTGAGATCATATGAAATCTTGCATGGCAAATTCATGATCTGTTTCTGTATCCCGCTGTTATACAACTGTCTTCTTCATCAATGTACATCTTTGTTTGATTTAGTGAAACAATAATTCCTTTGTCAAAGTGCAGATCCTAATATAAACACTTCAATTTTCCACGTAGATCAGTCGATTCTGCTTATACCAAGAAATAGAAACCCAAAGCTGATCCAAAAATAGAAACTTTCTCAAAGGTTTAATAGAAACGTGCACTTTTGTTAGTTATGCAGACACTTTCTACAAACCAACGGGTTTAGAGATTGAAATAATCGCAGTGTAGATGAGCAAAGCTGGATCAGGGAAAACAAAGTTCTGACTTTTTTTTTTTTATATAATTCCTTTTGGCAGAAGCATATGATGCGCTTGATCCAGAAGGCAACATTACGATGAAGTGGGATGTCATGAACTGGACTCCTGATGGCTATGTTGTAAGCTCAAGAAGCAGAACAAAACCAAAAATTGGCCTTATTCGTCGGGTTTCGATTCATCTTAATGTACAAAGCCAAGTTTACTAAACTCTTTACTTGTACAATGCAGGCCGTGGTTACCATGTTCAACTTCCAGAAGTACAGACACATTCAATCTCCAGGATGGACATTGGGTTGGAAATGGGCAAAGAAGGAAGTTATATGGAGTATGGTCGGAGCTCAAACAACCGAACAAGGTAACTAAAGGTTACATTTTGATTGTGAATTTACCGGGAAACGATTTGTGACTAAAAGTGCTAAAGTTGTTGCTCAACAGGTGATTGTTCAAAGTACAAAGGAAACATACCGCATTGTTGTAAGAAAGATCCAACGGTCGTGGATTTGCTTCCAGGGACTCCTTATAACCAGCAGATTGCTAATTGCTGCAAAGGCGGTGTCATGAACTCATGGGTTCAAGACCCTGGCAATGCGGCTAGCTCTTTCCAGATCAGTGTTGGCGCGGCTGGAACCACCAACAAAACCGTTCGTGTGCCTAGAAACTTCACTCTCTTGGGCCCTGGTCCTGGATACACTTGTGGTCCAGCTAAGATCGTGAAACCAACCAAGTTTGTCACTCCTGACACTCGCAGAACCACTCAGGCTATGAGTAAGTAACCATCTGAACTCCTCTTAGAACGGTAATGTTAACGTTGTTTCTAACCTAACAGACTCTTCTTTCTTTTTGAATTTACCGCAGTGACATGGAACATTACTTGCACATACTCACAGTTCCTTGCTCAAAGAACTCCGACTTGCTGCGTTTCTTTATCTTCTTTTTACAATGAAACCATTGTCGGATGTCCAACTTGTGCTTGCGGATGCCAAAACAACAAAACGGAAGCTGGTGCTTGTCTCGAGTGAGTTTTCAAATCTAACTCTGTTCATATTCAATCATTAAGTCTCAAACTTTGCTGCTTCTGGTTCAATTTACAATCGTAAAGTCTCAAACTTTTTTCTGTAATGGCAGCCCGGATACACCGCACTTGGCATCGGTTGTGTCGCCGCCGACGAAGAAAGGAACGATTTTGCCGCCATTGGTGCAGTGCACGAGACACATGTGCCCGATACGAGTGCATTGGCACGTGAAGCAGAACTACAAAGAATATTGGCGAGTGAAGATCACAATCACAAACTTCAACTATCGGTTAAACTACTCACAGTGGAACATGGTCGCTCAACATCCAAATCTTGACAACATCACTCAGATCTTCAGTTTCAATTACAAATCTCTCACTCCTTACGCCGGATTAAGTAAGCACACACACACACACTCAAAGGCCCTCTCTGTTCTCATTTCTCTCACTCTGTTTATCTCAAAGTTTAAAACTTTTGATTTTGGGGTTTTGCAGACGATACGGCGATGTTATGGGGAGTGAAGTTCTACAACGATTTCTTATCAGAAGCAGGGCCACTTGGGAATGTGCAATCGGAGATTTTGTTCCGTAAAGATCAATCGACCTTCACATTCGAGAAAGGATGGGCTTTTCCACGCCGGATTTACTTTAATGGAGACAATTGCGTCATGCCTCCTCCTGACACTTACCCTTTTCTTCCCAACGGTGGTTTCCGGTCAGAAATCTCAGTCTTCGCCGCCGTGTTCCTCCCTCTTCTTGTCTTCTTCTTCTTCTCCGTCGTGTAAGCTCAGATTTACGGTTTTGCCATTGACGACGATCCTGTATCCGATATGGTTAGGGTTTAGGCGGCGGCTGGTTTGATTGTACGGTGGAGTGGTATAAACGTTATTTATGATTCTTTCGTCTCCCAGAAATTATAAACTTTTGATACTTTTTAAATATTTTTTATATATAGTTTTCAACTTCGTTGTTTTTTTTTTCTCTCCCCTTGTGTTCGTAATATTGTTGGTTACTGTCCTTGTAGAATATCGAGAAAAAAACAGAAAGATGATAATGATATGTTCTTTAAGAATTGTCTATTGTTACATTTTTTGACGTCTTGATCTACAATCTTTTTAAATGAAAAAAAATAATAATAATTTGGAAGATCAATAAGAGTACGGAACTTATGTCTTTGAGATAATAATTTGGAAGATCAATAAGATCAATAAGACATTTTTTGACGTCTTGATCTACAGTCTTTTTAATCTGTGGATTGGGCATAAAGTGTTGTCAAAGTTTATATAAAGGAACTTATGTCTTTGAAACAAGGCGTACGCTTTAAGAGATTCATTATCAAAATGTGGGAACGACTGTTCTGATCTAACTGGCAAGGATTTGAATATACTTCTCTCTTCGTTTATGATTTTCTCATCTGAGTGCCGGCTCTCGGGCTCTGAGGCATGGCGACCATGGCGGATGCCATAGACGCATTTTGTATTTTAACATATTACACATATATATTTTTTTGCTATTGATAGATTTAATGTTCAATTTGTGTTAGTATTTTATATTAAAGACCCATATTTTATATATTGTCTAATGCTCTCAAAACTATAGACCCATGTTTTTGTGATTAAAACAGAGTCAGCTTTTGCTTCCCTCTTGAAATACATACAATTAAAGTTTTAATTTTTTGGGAAAAGAACAAATAATGTCTTAGCTGTTACTTTCAAATAGTATAATTATTGGATTGGGAATCTGTTGGGCATCAGTATCATTAAAGAAAAATAATAGGAAGAGATAATGGACTCGTAAAAATGGGGCTTTGATTAGTTGTGTGGCAGAGAATCTCATCCAAAATAAGACAAAGTGAGAAGTTGCTTTAGAAAAGTTTGTGTGCGCTGTCGATTCCATATTTGCATCTAAACCCTAAAATTATCAATCCTCTATAAAAGCAAACAAAGCCAGACATATTAAAGTATGTAAAGTTAGATTATTAAAATTCCTTCTTTGCATTATCGTGTTTATCATTTTATAAATTTGAAATAATTATAAATAGTGATAGAGGTGCCTATTTTAAAGATAACGGGAAAATGGGATTGTTCGTTTTTTGTTTTCCGAAAAAGGGAGATCAAAAGTGACAAACCCTAATGTCAATGTTATTCTTAAAAGAAATTGCATTATCAAGGTATAGATAATGTCTAAATTAACTGACATGATTTTGGAATTATTCTTAATCAAGAAAACATTTTTCATTTTCATCTATGATTACGTTGAAATTTACCATGTATTGATTGATTATTTTCAAATAGGCAAATCTTATTCCATTTAATACGTCGTAACTCTCACTGATGATTTATTAAAGTTTAGAATAACGTAAAACTTTAATGTAATGCATTTAAAGCCCAATTCCAAAATCAGAATAGTTTTTTGTTTGAATTTTCCAACTGAAAACAAAAACTGTAAAATCCCTTATATATTAAAAGAGAATCATTTTTAAGAAATAAACTTTCATGTGTTAATAATAATTTTGCCATGCTGAGGTGTCATCACATGGTTTACTCTCAGAGGCTTTTTGAATTTAGACAAATGTTACTAGAGAATTTACAAAATATGGCATTATATATTTGGTTAGAAAATGATATATTTATTATTAATTTAATCAAAAAGTTATTATTAATTAAAATTACTTTATTTCTATTTCCTTATTTGGTAGTGACAAAATTTATGAGTCAATCAATCAGTAAAATATAAAATATTATATTTTAATAGTATTATATTAATTGTTCAAAAATTAATTTATTCTCCTATCATTTTTGTTTAATTTTACTTTTCAAAAATAAACTATATCATCACATCAATATATATAATAAAACAAAATTAGTTTTTTCTACATATGCTATAGTTTGAATTTTTTTAAATGAAACAAATCTCTAAAATTGTTAAAAATCCCACATTGAATATATTTTGGGATAATAGTTCAAAAATATATTATAAAAATGATCCAAATAATGATCAATCATGAATAGAAAAACTGATTTAATAGGTTTTTAAACTTTAATATTTTTTATTTGATTTAATTTAGTTCTTTAATTGAACTGAA
>OVBJ01000332.1:0-63823 GCA_900406535.1 Noccaea bulbosa
ATGTTTAGTGATTTATGACTTTAGCTATGTTTCTTCAAATTCGTAATATATGTATGATTTTTGTTTTGTGATTTAATTTTCTGCAGACATCTGTCATCTATGCATTCATACCGGCTAACCGAA
Source organism: Noccaea bulbosa (assembly GCA_900406535.1). Taxonomy (NCBI): domain Eukaryota; kingdom Viridiplantae; phylum Streptophyta; class Magnoliopsida; order Brassicales; family Brassicaceae; genus Noccaea; species Noccaea bulbosa. Next base: position 124 of record OVBJ01000332.1, read on the forward strand.
TAAGCATATATAAAGCATACCTGAAAGCCGGAGCGGTTTATAGAATCGGAAAGTTCTTATTCCTAGACAATAAGAAATCCTACGGAGTCACTTCTCACAAATTTCTAATCCAATTCACAGTAAAAACTATATTGGTTGAGGCTGAGTATTCTGACCTTTCTATTGAAAGGCAAAATTTTCGGTTCCGTTCTTAGGAGGAACTTAAAGAAGCAGTCGATATGAACATAGACCTTTACGGTAAAACACACTTCTTTATGTCCATATAGACATAATCATATTATATTACCATCATGTCTTTACACAAAAATTGTAATATAACTTTTGTCAACATGTAATATTCCATTATTGAACTTCAACCAAAATTTTTGTTGTATGCCCTGATGAGTTTACTTTCCAATACATTAGAAATTTCAATTTGGCCGATATTATAATTTTAGTATATAATACTATAGAATAATCGAAAATAGATTATTAAAATATTTAAGATGCAATTTGCTATGTTAAAAATATAATTAATAAAAACATTATAATATTTAATTTAAATTATATCTAAAAAAAGAATATTATTATTATTATTTTTGAAAAAACTATTATTATATTAGTGAAAAACTCTATTGAGTCTCTGAGAAAGACATAATTTATAATGAGTTTCTTTCGTTTTATTTGATTAATAATATTATGTTAATATTATGTTATCGATATAGGCAAATTTATATTGCGAATAACTTTTGAATTGGGAGGATTGACATGTACTTTTTTGATGTGAGGTTATTTTGCAAAAATAATTTAGTTTGAATGTTTTTTTTTTGCATAAGTTTTTTAAAAAAATTCGATAATTCAATGTAATAATATAGGCAAGAGCTATATTGCGGGTGACTTTTGAGGTGGATGGTTTGACTTATATTTTTTAAAAGTGAAATTTTTTTAATTATAATTATAAAACAGAGACTTATAATTATTTTAAAAACTGTAATATATAAAAGAAAAAAAATACAAAAATCATAATATTGTTTCTAAAATATTAAAACTTAACCCGCGCGTAGCGCGGATAAGACACCTAGTAGTGGTAATAGCACAGTTAAAACTTTGCAATTCATCAAAAGACGAAAAGCGATAAAAAAAAATAAAAACAAAGAAACAAATCTAAACATGACTTGTTTTCCTTTTGCGCAGCGGTTGCTCGACTTGCACCAAACTGGGACGATAAGAAGAAGAGCAAACAAGTGCGGGGATATAAATCAGCGGAAGATAGCCGGTTCTGGGGCAACGTCTTCCGGAGTTGGGAGCTTCTGCGAGACACACAGATTCAAAGAGTCCGGCTTCTCCAATGGCAAAAGCGGTGTGGTAACGAGCAGGAGCGGGCTTCAAGGATGGTACATATCCATCGAGATCAAAGACCACAGCGACTTTCTCTTGCTCGTCAATGAAGAAGCTCCCACCATCCTCTTCGTCAAATTTAACACCGGTGAGTGCAAATGGACTCATATCAACTTTCAAAAAGTTGCTCCAGGACACACGGTCGGGCTCAATCCTAGTGGTAAGCCAAATCTCAACTTTGCCACATGAACGATGGTTGATTCCTCCTGGTAATATAGCACCGCAAGCTGCTCATCTCCAACGCATGAGAGGGCCACATACTCTTCGCCAACAGAGTGAAACGGAAGAGGCAGACGAGGTCCAAATTTCTCTCTTGTAAAATCAAAACAGAGTAAGAAATCTTCAACCTCCTCTAACTCTTTCCCTACGTCATCACCGCATAATTTCTCCTGAGCATAAAAGTAGGCGTTTCCCTTCACAGACGCTCCGCGGTGACAACGTGGTATTTCCCAGTGGGGAGTGACATCGAGAACCCTCCATGAATCAGAGCTAAAATTGTACACCTCGCACTCCTCTGGTCCACAAGTGTGGTAATCCAGAAACCTCATGATTTTGTGGTTATGGCTCATGTCATATCCCAGAGCATACTTGTCCCGACGGTGGAATTTTGTTCTGGGTCTGATCCACCTTGTTTGATTCAAATAAGGGTTCCACACCAAGAGCTTCAACTTCTCCTTAGCGACGCATAACAATAAGCCATAGCTGTGAAAGATTTGAGATACCTCGACTTGATTAAGCAAATCCACCTGGTTTACAGATACATCGACCAAGTCTTTTTGTCGACAAGGAACCTCAGCGAACAAACCTTGGAATTCATCGTCATGAACCCCACAAACTGCTCCGTTGATGTCGCTTCGTCACCCAAAATCCAGCTTTTCGTCAAAGCGTCCCACGATTTGCAGGTCGACCGCACCTGTCTCAGCGACGTTACCGGAACCCTCGTCAGTATCTTCTCCCCGATCAATTTCTGTGGCAGATCGCAAATCCCCGTCCTAGGCATTCTTCCAACCCGCGATAAACGCCGCAAATGAAATTAGGGTTCTCTCTGTCTTGTGACAGACGTTAGTGAAATTCGGGTTCTGTTTACTTAAAGACGAGCAAAATGACGATTATTAAAAAGGTGAGGCCCAATAGATTATTATAGGGCTTGTGTTTCCTTGATTGAATAGATAGATATGCTTTGTTCCGTTCGCTCTGATTCCCCCCGATTCATTTTATGTAAGAAAATAAAGATTAGTTTGTATTGATACTTCTTAGAGCATATTGCAGCAAACAGTACTTTATGTTTTTTTTTGTAGAACAAACAGTGATTAACTCCTTTGAATAGAATTATCTACTTCACCCATGTTCCTCACTCTCTCTCACTCTCTGCAGATATATATATATATATATATATACACCTCCCATAGACACATAATCACATAGCAACTAACTCAAACAAACACTTCTCACAGCAAAAGCAAGTGATTCGATAGTTACACAAGATGGAGGAAGACGAAGATGCAGAAATTGGCGTGATAACATTTATTAATTCGTTTTTGACAAACCATGCAGCACGAGAGATTGACACGTGTGAAGAACAAAAAAAAATAGGCCCAAGCTATAACCACTTTTTAAAATAGTGGGCCTTAGGCCCAATTTACCTCCCGGCGTCGGTTAGGGTTCTATTGATGATCTAAAACTCCGCCTCCGTCGAAGAAAGCAGAATTGTGTCGGAGAATCTCTGATTCTGACACGGAAAACCAACATCGTACCTTCTCTTGTTCTCCCGGCAAGTTTCTCAATTCGATTTTTCATCATACACTCGACTTGTCTCTGTTTCAGTTTTCTCTTTTTCGTTTCCGGATTCTGTTACCAGAGATCTTACGCCCTACTTAGATTCCAGGTATCCTAAACGAGGGATTACTTCTCTGTAATTTTCACTCATCGGCTTGATCATATATCTGGCTATGGTATGTAATAAGTAATTTCCCTACCGATTGATTTCATTAGTTTCCAAAGTTGAAAGGCTTTTTTTTTTTTTTTTTGTAAAAAATGTAGTTTTGGCCTGAATTGTGTGTAGGGTACGAGAATTCTGGCGAATTTGATAGTGGCGGGCAGTGGAGTAATCGTCAGGGCTTTTTCTCAGGCATATCGTCAGGCGCTTACAAGTATGTCTTTTTAATTACAATCTTCTTCTTCTTCTTGTTTCTTGGCAAGAATGTGTGTATCAAAGATTTCTCTTTTCTTTTCTTTTTTTTTTTTTTTGGTAACACGCATGACATTGTCTGAAATGGTCACAGATGCGTCAAAAACCGGGGCTGCGCAAGAAGCGGTGCATAACATTAAGAGAGGAAGCAAAGGGATTGTAATAAGCGAACCAGAAGCAAGACAGATTCTTGGTGTAACCGAGAAATCATCTTGGGACGAGGTTCTTAAGGTTTGTCTTCTCTTCCCATTTTTCGTTCTTATCACTGCAAATTGTGTGTTATTGACATTGTATGTTTTGCAGAAATACGACAAGTTGTTCGAACGCAATGCACAAAACGGAAGCTTCTATCTCCAATCAAAGGTCCACAGAGCTAAAGAATGCTTAGAGTTTGCTTACCAGAAGAAACCGGATGGACCGACAACAATCGCATAAAACAAATAACAATGTAGTAAACGGCAGTAACAGTTTAGAAGCGAATCGGGAATGTTCTTTGTTTGATATAAGTTTAGTGTTGACCCCATAAGTTTGAAAAGAAAACAAATTTTGAATGGATAGACGGTGGAGGTAATAATAATAAGGCCGCAAAGGTTGAAATGAGAGAAAGACGGTGATGCCGGCGTTCGGACAGTCACCGACTCACCGGACGTTGTTAAAGTCTTCACATTTTTTATAAAAATTGACTTCTGTAGTTTTGTAGGTATACTAGTTGAATTCTCTAGTCTGTGGAGTTGAACTATCTGATATTTCAAAATCTCTCTCTCTCATTTGGTAACCAAATATTGGGAATAACAAAATCGTACGGAACACACGTTCAACAAAAGTTTTATTGATAGTAACAATTGGGCCGACTACTTATTTCCTCCACCAGAAGTATGGTGTAGTACTAGATGCGGCCCAATGTATAGTGTCATCCCAATTCCACATCATTGCAAACTTAAACACCAATTCCACACCAAATTAGATTTAAACACTCAAACCTCCATGAATTCAATTGCGATGGTTAAATCTCTTTAACCGAGTGGCAAACCATCTAATCCGATTAGTATACCGAACCAAAACCCAATAAAAACAGAGAGACTTAATCTGAGTGCCAATTTTTCCATGTTTTTTAATCCAATAAAAAAACAGAGAGATTTAAAAAACGAAATCAATCATATCATTTTTTTTCGAGGAAAAGTTGATGAGCCTTTAACAAATTAAACATATTGGCTGGAGATATGGTAGAGACTGTTCTAATTCGTTTTTCTAGTTTCCAAAAAGTCTGTAAAGTCTGCTCTGTAATGGCGTTTGATTAGTACCCACAAGCTGAAGCTGAAGTGAAAGAAATTGTGAGCTAATTATATTTTGTAAAACTTCATCATGCACAGAGAGAGATGACAGTTCTAGAAGAGAGCTAAGACGTGTTTCCATGGCTGAAATCGCTGCTAGTAGCCCCAGCCCCATAATTCTGATCTACTTTAGCGGATTTTCAGGATCTGATTGCTTATATTTTTAAGATCGAAGAGGAAGCTTCTAGATATGAAATCTGCAAAATTTTGCCTCCTGTGTCTCTTTCTTCTAAGAAAACCGCCATCTTCTTCTTCTATTTATATTCTCAGTTTGAACATCTTAAATCTAATCGAGTAAAGTCAGTTATAAATTTCTTCCTCTTTACTGCAATTCTCTGATTCCTTTCCAACAATGGTGGTAGCAGAGCAAATTTCCAGGTTTCAATCCTTTTGAAAAGAAGAAGCGATGTCGAGCAATGGCACAAATATGCAGGCCCTTGTTCCGGTTTTCAAAGTAGAAAAGTATCACCTTTGGAGTCTCGAATCCAGCCGATCGTTTAAGAAGAAAAAGAGTGGTTTATCTTGTTTCTCTAACTTCTTCAGAACGAGATCTGACGATTACGGCTCGCACACGAATTTTCATCTCGCGATTTCTGCGACGCATCAACGTTTTCTCCGCCGTCGTCGTCTTGGTCGTCACGGTCATGGCTCTCGAAGGTTCTCTCCGTTTGATCGGAAAAGCAATCAACCACTACTACATGCTACATCGAGGATTTGATCGCCGCTAAATCTGATCATCCCGATGATCTTTCTCCTCCGCAGTACGATTGATCTGTGGTGGAGCCTACCTGAGGCGTGGCGAAGAAGAGGCTATTGGAAGAAGCTAAAGAATCTCCTCCTCCTTCGGCGTCGGATTTTCTAGGAGCGATGTATGGAGAAACAGAGCGAGGGAAAACCAGAGGAGGGGAAGAAATCCGAGAGTGACGATGATGTTGTCGTCATTTTCAGATGCGGCGGTTGAAGCGGCGAGAGATAAAAGGCGTTCACGGAGACATGAAGGTGATATACGGGTCGGGTTATACGAGTCTGGTTTTGGGACCAAAACGAGTTTTGGTTCGGTTTACTAATCGGATTAGATGGTTTGCCACTCGGTTAAAGAGATTTAACCATCACAATTGAATTCATGGAGGTCTGGGTGTTTAAATTTAATTTGGTGTGAAATTGGGTGTTTAAGTTTGCAATGGTGTGGAATTGGGACGACACGATATATTGGGCCGCATCTAGTACGACACCATACTTCTGGTGGGGAAATAGATCGTCGGCCCTAACAATTGCAAGAGTTCCACTAGTAAGTAAACTAAGTGGCCTAAGACTTTGAAGTCCAAGTCCAAGTCCAACTCCAAGTGGGTTTTGGCCTACGACTTTGAGATTCGAGTGCGCTTAGCTACATTGCGGCGGTGTGTATCACGCGTCTCAACCACCCGTGGCTCTCTTCCGCGTTTATTTTTCTAATCATCTTACAAAATTAATTAACACAACCGAACCAAAACAATAAAAGAGGAAGCTTAGTTGAAATTTGAATGTTGTCATTGAAGTGCAACATGTCGGCCGACGAATTTTGTGATTCACACTAAACTAATTGCTGATTTAGAAAAAGTACTCAAAGTCAACTATCATATGGTATTTTTCTAATTAGCTTTCATTTTTAACCATTTCTATGGTAATCGTACAGTAAAAGCTTAAAACTTTATTTTATCACAGATTTAGAGAATATGCATTTAAACATAATTTATTTGTTTATTATGCAGTCCATTACATGCAAATAAGCATTGTATTCGGCTGATGCAAACATATGGTTGATATCGATGGACCTGGATTTCACTGTGACACACAACCAAAAATAAGAACTATATGCTAAGATAACATTTTCATAAAAGAAGAGAAAAATAGCTAATTAATTGAGATTACCTACCTGATACCGGAAACAGCGAAGTAGGGGTGAAGGGCCATTGTGAAGTTAAACGGCTTTACATCAGTATTCTTAACACGAGATATCAACATCAATTCTCCTACAGGTCCAAATGCTATTCTCAGTCTATACTCAAACCTGAAATGGATATCATTGATAAGCCCTCATGTAATAATAAGCATTTTATCATGCGTTGAGGTTCGAATCGGTGAGTACATATTGTGATGCCAAAAATGTTGTAGCTTAGTAAGAAACAAAAACTTACACGTTCAAGAAATCTTAACGAAACACAAAATAATATAAAAGAGAACACACTCAAAAAATCTTCAAGAAACATATCATCTCGATCTTCATCAAATATAGTAACACAAATCTCAATAACCCGAATGAGGAGAGGAGGAAGAATCCCCGAACCGCCAAATTCTGGCATAATCTTGCTCTTCTTGTTGCCTAGAAGAGCCACCAGAAGATGAAGAAGTTGTAGCAGCAGTTGTGGTAGTTGATAAACTATGATCATGTGACACTGAAAATCCGCTACCGCTACCATATCCCCCTCCCAAATTGAAACTTAGCATATCGGTACTACTCCCATCTTGATAATATTGGTTATAATATGGTACATTTTGCGGATCCATTTGTGGAATTTGATTGGAGGAGTAATAAGTAGAGTTTGATAGCTGATTACTCATAACATTGCTTCCGAGCTGAACCCTCTCCGGGAAATTGAGTTTGGCTTTGCTTCCTTTAAACTTAAGAGCTGCTTCATCATAAGCCAAGGCCGCTGATTCAGCAGTTTCAAAAGTCCCTAGCCACACACGTGCCGCCTTTTGAGGATCTCGAATTTCGGCTGCCCATTTTCCCCATGGCCTTTGTCTCACTCCTCTATAATGTCTCCTCCTTAAGTTCCCTTAATATCAATCACAAAAACTGAAATCAATAAAATTGCGTAGTACATGTAAATATTTTATGCGTCTCATATGTATTTAAATGTATATCATGGTGCTGAAAAATTGAACCATATACTACGTACTGTCATGCTACATATATGATAACCTGTCCAACAAACTATCCAAATTAAAAAAACACATTTTAATGATGATATATATAATTTATGTTAGAGAGGATCTAATTAAGTTTGAGATTTACATCCGACATGAAATTTGCATAAAATTTCCAAATAAATTAGCATAGTCCTGATTACAACTTCAACCACAAAAGACGTGACATATTGTTATACCTTGATCTTGATGAGTAGGAGCATCTGGCTGATTAGGGTCTTGTGGATTATACACAGAAGGATTATCATGTTGTTGGTTTCCGATTACTTGAGTCAAAGCCGAGACCATAACACGCATGTCGTGTTGAGATCGAGCCGAGAAGATCGGAAACAAGGTATTATCTTCCTCGGCTTCTTCCTTTGCCTCAGATTCATGGCCTCCAAAGGGCCCCATTCCATAGATTCGGGGATCCAGTTTTGCTAGATTTTATTGAAACTATAACTCTCTTTTTTTCCTTTTTTTTTGTTATTTCCAAAAGATCAAATCCGATAAAGGATTTGGAGTATAGGGTTGTTCAGCTCTTCTTTCAACATCAAGAACAAGAACGCGATAAAAAGAAGAGATTAGATTGAAGAAAGAGAGAGAGAGAGTAAAGGCTTTTTGGGGTTTGCAATATTTCTTAGGCTTTTATAGAGAAAGTCTAATTTCTATCTACGTGTGAACATATGACCTTCATAAATATACGTTTAAGTTTTTTTTTTTTTTGCATCTTCTTTTGTCTTTAATAATCTGTTTTATGTATTTAATATAGTAGTAATAAAAAATTGTGTGTACGATCAGTACGGATGGAGATGTATAACATTAGAATGTTCGTTAAATTTTCCTTAATGAGGAAAGTGCATGTGTATTTAAATATAAGACTAAGGGGATATATTTGATAAAGACTAGTATAAAAGATACTACACGAGGTGGAAAGACTAAACATGCAAAAGTATAAAAGAAGCAAATAAAGAAGAGGGGCAAATGCATGCATATGTTCATGTTTTGTTCAATTATTTATTTTTATAGAAGGGTAACATACTCATGGAGTGGAAATAAATAATATTCTTTCTGAATTTTAATTTTAAAATATAGAAGAACTCTTGTCTCGTACGTGTTCTTAGGAAAAAGTTGTAAATGTAATGTAAACCGACACTTTGTTTATCGTCAAAAATCGACATTTTCTACAAGTTTACGATGGAGCGCGATAAAAAAAGAAGAACGATGATATAAAACGTTTCCTTTATAGATCGAGCCGAGCGGGATAAAAAAAAGGCAATATGAGTTTGCGTACGTGTGAAGTGAATCTATTTTTTAATTAAGGTTTGACTAAAATTTGCAACACAATAGACATTTTGAAACCTCTGAATCCAAGAAACATGTACACACTCAAATCGAATTAACAAAATGATTAGCTGGTAAACAAATGAAGCAAACAAGAAAATCGTGAGACAGTCTACGTTTTCCTCCTATAATTCCTAAAAATGATTAAAATCTTTAAATCATGCTTTCTTATATTAGAACCCGCATTTTACTATGTAAGTAGGAGGATACTTCCGTAGACTTCATTCTAAATAAAGCTGTATGATAAACAAAAAATCTATAGAGTTATATTTTTTTTGTAACATTGTTTAGTTGCTACTTGCTAGTGTCAGGGGTTTGTGTACACGTTTCTGCTTTTGAATGGTTTTGTTTAAATATATATTATATGACTCTTAACTATCTTTATTTTACTGGGTTTTATTTTTATCTAAAAAGCTTAATATATGAATAACTGATAAAGTCTTGACCCAAAAAGTCAACAGCTAACTAAGTTGACAGGTAAAGAACTTTTGTACAATGTAAGACTTGTAAATGCAATCCAGCCACTTTGACTAACAAGATGGTCTGTGTGTGTATGTGTAGCTGTTAGGTTCAACTACCATTTCCCTAACCGGCGGTTTATTTATGTCTATGATCTAATTTCTCAAACTAATAGCATTCCTGTTAAATGTCTTTTAATTAGTCTCACTCCCCTCTCTAATTTAACGGAGAATTTATGACCTTTTTGTGAAACGCAAGGCATTTTTCGTCTGTAACTTCATTGAATTAAGGTTGATCTGGATGCGTTTACTGTTTTCTTCTTAATAAAAGGTAAACAAATTGTTAAGACAAAACAAAATCCAATGTCGTATAGACATAACAAAACAAGTCGCTTCATTCGAGACTTTGTACATCCCAGAGACAAAAAAAAAAAAAAAAAAAAAAAAAAAACNGCCAATTTAATCGGCCAAAACGACAGCGTTTTCCCCCGCTGTAGTAGTTAAGCCCATGTGTATGTACAGTTTCCTTTGGCAAATCATTTAAACACAGACGATCATTCATGGGAAGGTATTGGCTTCATATTACGGATTCTCATATACGTCAAAAACTGTGAAGGCAATTCTGCAAGAAGCGCTTGTACCACAGAGATCTCTCCATCTGCTTAAACGCAACACAACCACAAATTAAAACCCATCAAACCACGTTTCAGGGCGTTCTCATGCGTTTACTGCGGTAAAAATTCAAGAAACAAACAAATCTCACGTTGAACATCTCGTAGTGCCACAAACTGAACGATATCTCGTGAAGCCACTCGCCCGCTTGAGCTCTCCAATCTTTCTCCTCTATCTCCGTCTAGTATCTAAGAACCACCCAACCAAAAGAATAACACCGTTTACACAAAGATCATATATATAGTTGTACGAATATTAAATGTTTTAATGATTTTACCTCCATCTCTTTAAAATCAGCTCCTCCAACTCCTACAATGAGGATTGATAAAGGCAAATCCGATGCACTGACTAATGCGTCTTTAGTCTCTTGAAGATCTGTTATAACACCATCCTGAAACAAGTTTTTTTTATTAATGGTTCATAAACAATGTTTGCTTTCTCAGGTTAGGTCATGTGATGTGATGTTGGTTTTCTTTAACATATACTCACGGTGATGATTAGTAAGACATAATATCTCCGTGAACCTTGAGCTAGAGACTGGCTGGCGATCATCGCAGCAGAGTTGATCACCGGACCAAAAAGGGTAGGCCCTGCAAGCGAGACGTTAAAGAGGGCACTGGTGTATGAAGTCATGATACCTTGAATCCCATCCACCTGAGAGAGAAAACAATTGATGTGTGAATCCGAGAAGACATCAAAGTTTTCATTTTTAAAGAGTAAGCTGCGAGTCGAGTTTGTTTACCTCACAGTACGAACTGCTTCCGTTGAGGTTAAAGCAATGTGAAACTGGACTGTCGATTGGACGAGCTCCGAATCCCCAGGCAGGGAAACGTTTGTCCGAGTCATAAAACTGCAACACTTCTCCAACGTCAACTATAGCCTGAGTGAGAAAGACCATGATGGTTTTAGATATAGTCACTCCTAATTATTAGAAAAATGGAATTCACTAGCAGTGAGTCCTCACTTTCTGGTAGGCATTTAATCGGCCTGAAGGATCAATGTAGTGTAACGAATCAGGGAGGCGAGGATTTCCGTTTGATGCTGAAGGACGGTGGAAAAGTTTAAGTTAGTGTACAAGAAGGCAATGGAGGCAGCAAAATAATAAACATTACGCATTCAACTGAAAGCTTTTTGGATTTTCTGCAGTGGTGCAGATGCATACCTGTGAAATCGATTGCTACCATGAAGCTTAATTCAAACCCAGATGCCAAGTATTCTAGGAATGTGTGCTGGACAGTCTCTGCAAACTTTTCCACGAAAAGCTGGCTCTTTAACACCTGGAAAACGATAAAAAAAAATAGGTATTAGATTAGCTTACACGAAAATGTTAAGAAGCCTTTTAGTATTGGTTTATACCTTGTTTTGTCCAGCACTGGTAGGCAAAGAAAAATGGATTCCTTGGCGAGCTAAGTGAAGTTTTTCCAAGTCTGCAAGCGATTTCTGAACTTTTCTGGCCACCAGAAACGAATAAGTAACTACGTCAGCTAGCAGCTTATATATGTCACTCCAAAAATGAGATAAGACTAAGCTCTACGATTTTGGTTACCCGATCAGACTGTGTTTGCCATTGGAATTAAAGTCTGAGCATTCTATTATCAGTGGGCTGTCCTGCAGAGATTATAGCAAAAAACTTGAGACATCTTTTGAGAATCAACATGCATCTCAAACAAAGAAACAGATGTTCTATTCCTTGATTACAAATTTTTGGAAAAAGTTCAGATATAAGAAATCTCTTCTACCTTACTTCCCACTTGTTGAACACTTAGAAAGACTGGTTTCCAAATAGGGTTAAGATTATTCTTCAGGACTTCAGTTTTAGACACCGGGATTGGAGTTCCATGCTCCACAATCTTTGATACCACCAAAAATGGGTCCTAAGGATAAGCAAAAGAAAACCAGTTATACTTATGTCCGAACTATATTTTTAGTAAAATGGCAAAGAGAAATCAATCCACAAACTTACACTTTTTGAGAAAAGATCCTTAGATTCCAAACTCGAACATCTAAATACTATCTCTGTTGTAATCTTAGAAGCAAGCGACTCCTCGGAATGGATAATAAGCTTTCCGTGGTGAGGCTGACTCTGTGCGGCAAAGCCTTCTTTACGCTTGAGCTCTAATGTGATCGTCCTAGTTGATTTTGTAATTATCTACGTGGTTTGCAAAGAACATATAAAGTCAGTATAACTTTCAAGCTACTGGGTACACAAGTCACTTCTCTCTCTTCTATAAGCTAGGCAATCAATCAAATTTATGCGTCTCTTGGACAAATAAGAAAGCATTTTTGTAGTTGATACCTCAGACAGTGCACATGTTGCCTCACCGAGAGATTGCTGTTCATCAAGCTTAAGCATCTGAAAAGTAAATCTTCAATTGTAAGTACAAAAATGTGCAATCTGAAAGATATTACATGCTTAACAAAAGTAGGCAATTATTATTCAACCAATTTTTTTACACAAGTTGAATAATACAGGTTTCCTTGTATTAACATTTGATAAAAGGAAACATCAGAAAGAAAAAAAAAAATTAAAAAAACGTAGGCAGCAAATTAGCAGTTACCTCCGGTCTTGAATTTTGAAACTTGGTGTCAACATCATACAGACGAAACCTGTGCATAAAAAACAAGCAACAGAAGGAGTCAAATACATTTATCTCTTTCCTCAGTCACATATATAAGATTAAGAATCTTACAACAATTTCTGCACAGTCTCGAAATGATAAGCCACTATAAATTTCTTAATCCATTTCGGAGCTAAGGAGTTCAGAACAACTTCGGTGCGGAACACTTCTGTGAGTGTTGCATCTTTCTCTATTTTATAAACAACCACCATTGGATCACTCTGCGGAAAAGAAAAAAGAAAAAATTTGTCATGCCACGGTAAGTAACGAAACCGCACAATCCCAGAAGAGCTCCACAACAAAGTAGTTTTATAGCTTCAGTGATAAGACATGTGATTTGGTGAAGCCAAATTACAACTAACCTTGGAGAGCACGTCCCGATCTCGCAAATTGGAAGCAGAAAATGATAGCTGCAAAATCAAAACATAAACCCCTCAGATACGGGGAAACTCGAATTTCTCACTCTCCGTCCAAAGCACGCATATATCCCATGTTGTTAAAACGTTTTTGGCGGGACGAAGAAATATAAGAATTGATGGAGAGAGAACCTCGATCTGAGAGAATAGTCCGTTGAAACCACGGGACTTTAGATAGTAATCAACGGCGTCGTTAGTAGTGGCGAGAGCGGCGGAGGAACCAGTTCCACCAACGGCGACTATTGCACCAGCGCCGGAGGAGACATCGGAGCAGCAGTTACCCATCGATAAAGCCTCACTAATTACCGAGAAACTGTGGATGATCAGAAGCACCTGGGTCGAACAACACAGACAATTGAGGGAATGATAATTTCGGACTAGGAAGAAGATTCAGAAAACAATGGGACCCACTTGTCCAACTAAGCTTTTATTTTTGATTAGGTGACTGTCTCGTCTCCCTTTTATAGCCGTTTTATAATAATAAAAAAAATTAAAACCGACTTTTTCATTTAATAAAAAAATTGACTAGAGCAAAGGAAACGAAATATCCAAGAAACGTTCTGCAGTTTTCTGAGAACCTCTCTTTGTAAAATGGCTTTTAGTAAACGTGTGTTGGTCAATCGTTATATATGTACGAGAATAATTCTAGACTGTAAATTAAGTCTAATTTTAAGATAAGTCACAAAATTTATAGTTATTTAGAGTCTGTATAAACATTGATTTAAACATATAAAATAGTTATTTTATAAATAATTAGTTAGGACATTCAACCTTTTTTTTTTTTTTTAAAGGGACAACATATTCTTTTTGGGACATAACAATCAAATTTTAACAGACCGTAGTAATTTATTAAGATGTGGAAGCCGAAATGGCCCATGTTATTCGGTTTGAGCAGTGAGATCTGAATTTCACTCTAGTTTTTTTTTTTTTTTTTGGTCTTAATGTTAAGATTTATTACCAAATTTTTCGATTTCACTCTAGTTAAATACTAGTTGATTTAAAATGATGCTTCATTAGCCATTCACTAATTCATTTAGAAAGGGCAATTGCACTATTTGTTAATAGATCCAGTTTTTTAAAATATATTGTTCTCTCTCTTTTTTTTCCAACAAACATATTGTTGTCTATTGATATTGTTAAATGGTAATACAGCCGGTTAAATCAATCGTATCATTGTTAATCATGAATTATGAGTTATTATAGGTTGGCCAATAAGTAGAACAATTGGTTTCCATCGAACATATAAAATTAAAAAATTCCTTAATAATATTGGGTCAATAATTTTAATTACAGTACACTTGTATTTGTAATTCTTTTTTTTTTTGGGGAGTGCTGTTGAATGGGTACATATATGCTATTTTTAGTGAAGAACTGTAATAAGATTTTTCTTTCACATAATTTTAGAAATTTTCAGACAACATAAAAAGCTATTGCTTTTGAGAAATATTCAGACTACAAATTGTTGCTTCAGGCACAACTTGTGTAGTACGACACTATAATTGCCTTTAAAGTGAGGGTAAGATTTGGAAATAGTGAGGGGCTTTCCGGTGACAATAGAAACACATTTGGGTAACTAATACCGTAATAGTGAGGGTAAGATTTAGAAATAGTGAAGGGCTTTCGGGTGACAATAGAAACACATTTTTGGGTAATTATTTATTTACCATGGAGACCGACCCAAATAACATCATCAGGTTATTTCGAGACAATTCAGAGAGGCGGATTTGAATTTGGTTTTTTCCATTTCAGTTTTTTACTTTTTCCTCAATATAATTATGATATGTGACCCAATCACCACCATCCACAAAGGCGTAAACAGACCGGACCATTGACAAAAAGAAAGAAGGCAGGACCATAACCTAAGTAAATAAAGGAAAACAACAAAAGAGGGAAAGAAAAAGAAATGTGATTTAAAATCTTTTAATTGGAGAAATGAGATAAAAGAGAAGACAAAACAAAAAGAAAAACAAAGAACACGTAAATTGCGATGCAAGTGCTCAATGTCAAACACACATAGTGGGAGACTTAGGACCCCGACACCGAGAGAAAACTCAAAACCAAAGCAAAGTCTTTTGTCTAGCAAAATAAGACTTAGGGCTTAGGCCAGTTAATCTAAGAGCCAATACGCATGTTCTTGGTCCCAACTCCTAAGGTTGAGTTTGCTAGACAAAAGAAGTGTTTTCCGATTGAGTTTACATATATAGGTTTTATTGGTTTCAAATTGCACTTTTGAATGGTTTCAACTCAGAAATGAATATAATCAAAACTCAAATGATAAAAGAGTTATAATCTGTTTTCTTAGTTTTACATCCCAATCAGAATTGCATTTTAAATTGCACTACTGAAACGGGACTTGAAGAAGTTTTAATGGTTTAAGGAATTTCCTGATGCTCAGCTCAGAAAACCAAACCATATAACATATAAGTAAAAGCAATTTAACATACAGCAAACGAGCTGGAGACTCTACCTTTTTACGTGCTTGTCCCACCTTTTCCAGTGAGTGCACCAGTCCGAGTCCATGCTTCCAATCACCACTACACACAAGTTTTCCAGATCCTACAAAGCAAGTGCAAAGAGGTTTTCAGCATCATCATCATCAATCTGTTTCTCACCCGAACCAAAACCATGTTCTTCAACTGAGTTTAAGAAATTGACTACTTACACGAGAGTTAACAGAGTCCTCTATCGCAAGCCAGATTGGCAATACTTTGCTTTAACAGCTTTAGGATGTTTGATTATAGGTTGTGGTTGCATCCGCTGCTTGAGGGTAATAAGACTGATTCACCGCATTCCAGTCTACTGTTGCAGAATATGCCTGGCTTGCAGCATTCCAATCAGTTGTCCCCGGAGCCGCTGGTATCGAACTTTGCATTACAGCTTGTTGAGTGTATACACCAGCTTGGGCATGGTATTGCGAAGTGTATCCAACAGCTTGAGCATGTGGTTGCGCAGTGTATCCAACACCCTGAGCATATGGTTGCTGAGCGTATGCAATTTCTGTAGCATTGGGTTGCTGAGGGTACCCAGTTGCTGAAACATTGGGTTGCTGAGCGTACGCAGTTGCTGGAGCATTGGGTTGCTGAGGGTACGCAGTTGCTACAGCATTGGGTTGCTGAGGGATCCCGGTTGCTCCAGCATTGGGTTGCTGAGGGTACGCAGTTGCGGCGGTATTGGGTTGCTGAGGGTACCAAGTTGCTGAAGCATATTGTTGCTGACCGTACTCAATTTCATGGGGTTGTTGAATATAGCCAGTTGCACCAGCATAGAGTTGAGTAGTATGCCCCATAGCTGCATAATATTGCTGTTCCGAGTAACTAACTGTTCCAGGATGGGGTTGTTTACTTTCTTCGACACTCACAGGCTGTGGATGAGTGGTATAACCAACTGCTACACTATGAGGTTGGTGACTGTAACCATTTGCTCCAGCAGCTGGTTGTGGGGCTTCACCATTTGCTGGTGTAGGATAGCTAGCTGTCTCAGTCTGAGATTGAGCAACATTAACTGCCTGCATATCTGATTGCATGGGCACTGTAGTATTTGGAACTGTAGATACTTCTGGGTGATAGTAGGTCCCAGCTGAGATCTCACGCTGCTGACTAGCTTCCCCTTCTTTCTGTGATGCTGAAGTAGATAACTCACTATACACGCTCCCATTAGCTGCAGATGCAGAAGGATGCTCATTCCCAGATAATGTTGAAGAGTAATACCTATTATCAGAATAAGGTGAAGCAAACTTGTCCTTCTCTAATGGCGTTGCCGGGTGATATTCATTTTCTGAGGCTGAGAACTCTGGGTCAGTTCCATATCTGTCATAACAAAAAACCAATCCCTATAATTACACATTTCACATAATAGATAACTGCAAAGACAAATCAGAAACAACATAAAATCTGCAGGATGCAGAAGTCTAGTCGAGTTCTCAGGTTCTAGTTATGCCTTTAAAACTCTGACGACTACAAATGTCAGGTCTGTAGTGAGCCAAGGAAATATGCTTCCTAGTGAATGATCAATAAATCTAGGGGAAGATTAAAAAAAAAAAAAGTCCAAGATGGCACTCAGTACGAAATAGGATGATAAATCAATCGATAAAAGGAATACCAAAAACTACTACAACTATAGTTACCTCCGGATATTAGATAAAATAGTTAGGTATTTGAGTTGAGGGTCTTGGATAGATGAGCGTGAAGAGTCTCCAAGCAACCTTTGCTGCCGACTTTCTGTAGGAAAATAAGGCTGATTCAAATTTGACAGACTCAGTGCTTCTCTCACTGGGGTTGTGTACTCGTCTTGTCTGGAGTAAGTATGTTGGAGCAGAGGTGTGCGGGGAACAGACTGATGTGCCATAAAAGAGCCAAGTCGTGGTTCTGCACGACGACCAGACAGAGGATCTAAACCTGACGAAGCATTTCTAAGTTGTGTAGCAGCTATGAACCGTTCCTCAAAAGATAGCGCCCTGGGTGCTGAAGCTCTGGAAGCAAATCTATGAGGCAAGCCATCGAGTTCTGGAGCAGTAAATGGACGGAACAATGATAACAAAGCCATAACCTGCAATCCATAAACACTCGTCAGCAACTTTATAATTACAAGGAAAAACTGGCACTTAAAAAAGATGTGTTGTAAATAGCAAGGAAGTGTGGTACTTGGTGAGGAGCAAGTTCTTGCTTGAACTTGCCGCCTTTGTAATTGTCATAGATAGCAGACTTGAAAGTGTTTTCTGGCAAGGGATAACAGTTGTTGACAATCCTAAATCCAACCTGCCAAGATCAAGAAAAGGGAAAAGATTAACCCTTAGGCACATTTCAGTTTGAGATTCATCCAGTGCAATTTAAACGAAATCATAAGGTGTTACCTGAGCTGGATATTTCATTTCAAAAGCTTCTGGTTCTATATCCAACTTGCCACCAATAGTAGCTTCATATACACCATAAAGAAGCCTCTTCTCGAAGTCATAGAGGAAAAGCTTCATGCCTGGCTTTATGCTCTCAACAACGTTTCTCCCCGCTTTAGGTATCCCGAAAACACGGTAACGGTAGCAATCGGTTTTTGTTCTCCCATTACAAATAAAGATGTAACCAGGCAGCTGTTCGTGATCCTGTCTCCTTTCAATCCCATTTCCTAATCCAATGGTTGCTGAGTTTCCGTGTCCATAAAGAGCCGAAAGACCAGTCCTGTTATACGCAGGAGGTGTAGTGTATTGGGGAACAGAAACGTGTGCGTTAGGATTAGCTTGCTCTCCATCCGAGAAATCCATCTCCGTCTCCATAGCCTCTGCCATTATTTAACTGCATTTTGAGTACATGTAAGCTTGTCACCAAGAGAAGAACAAACGAAAGCAAAACAAACAACATGTATGCGATACAAAGACGGTAAAGGCACACAATAGAGAAAAGAGGTAGGTGGAATTGAAATCTAGAGGTTAAATCGGCTGACGCACAATAAAATCGAAAGAGTATAAATGAAGAAACCCAGAAACATTCGAGAAAGAAGAATATCTATAGCTATAGCTTAACATTACGATATAGGAATAGGAATTGAGATTCTGAAGAGAAAATGAAATGTGCCACTCACAGGTATCGAGAGAAAAGAGCAAAATAATTTCAGAATAGAGAGATCGAAATGACGCGAGAAGAACAAAACTGGCTTACCGGAGCAAAATACGATTTTGGAACCCTAGGACAGAAATTGAAAACCAGAGCGATTATCTTTCGATAGGAATTTTCGGATCAGCTCATTATCTGCCTTAGTTTCATCCGATTAATTTAAGAGCGAATCTGAACAAGTAATTATTGATTCTGTAGAAGAAGTTTTGTTCGGGAGAAAGATGACGATGACTCCTTTCG
Source organism: Noccaea bulbosa (assembly GCA_900406535.1). Taxonomy (NCBI): domain Eukaryota; kingdom Viridiplantae; phylum Streptophyta; class Magnoliopsida; order Brassicales; family Brassicaceae; genus Noccaea; species Noccaea bulbosa. Next base: position 19,314 of record OVBJ01000332.1, read on the forward strand.
TTTCAACTTTCAAGTGCAAGAGACAAAGAGAAACGAAGATGACGTGGCAGCCATGTAAGGAAGAAGGAAAAATGTAAAATGGGCCAACAACCTAATGGGACGTTAGTGTATCACTATCGGCCCAATTAGATAAACGGATCCATCAGGCTGCTCTAAAAGAGGCAACTTGTAGAAACTAATTTGACGTCGTAATCAAATCGGGGATTTGTAAAGTTCGGAACTTTCTGACAAGCCGAGACCAGAGTTCTCTGGTTCGGTAGTGAAATCGATCGTAGTCTTTGATTTTATTAGATCAGCTTTTAGAGCTCAAAGCCCTGATTTTGCGACACTTTACTCTTCCGGTTTTCGATCTCAGCTAATCTTACCGAAGATCATCATCTCTCTCTCTCTCTGTGAATTTCAGGTTCGTCCAATTGTGAATTGATTGTCTCCTTAGTCGTCTCTTTTTGTTAGCTTGTTCGTATAACTCTGGGTTTCTTCATGCTCGTATTTGCCATTGGTTTGTGCTCTGTCTTCTCCTTAACCCATATTCGATTACTGATCTCATTGCACAGAGAAACTTTCTCCAAAGCAAGAAAATCAAGCCTCCCCACATAAATTAGCACTGGTCGAGTCTTAATTCTTGAGCCTTATACAAAGTGTGTCCTATGTCAGAATTAGCTAGAACGATGAATTCAATTCTTTAAGTATTAAGTGTTTTTCAGTAAAGGTTTTGTTCTGCAATCTATGTTTTGAGTAGAGGTCATCTTTTCCGTTTGCAGAATGTCTTCCAAGGAGCGGCTAGGTTCAAAGCATCATAGTCGAGTGAGCCAAGGCATGTCAACTAGTGGATCATCATCATCGAGGCACCACGAGACCATCTCCTCCACTTCTGATCACCGTCATCATCATCAAGACCACCGGATTTCCCACCCCGAGATCCTAGAAAGCAAGATTGCAGCTCGAGCTGCTGAGATAGACCGGCTCTCTAGTGACAATCGGAAACTAGCTACAAGCTATGTAGCTCTCAAGGAAGACCTAACCGTGGCTGACCGCGAAGTCCAGGGGCTAAGAGCTCACATCAGAAAGACAGACACAGACTGCGAGATTCAAATCCGAGGGACCCTCGACAAAATAGCAAAAATCGAGGGGATTGTCAAGAACAGAGACAATATAAGGAGAGAGCTCCAGTTAGCTCACATTGAGGCTCATAAATTGGCGAGTGAACGGGAAGAGCTTGCTTCACAGGTGAAGTTAGCATTAAAGGAGTTGAAGAAGGTTTGCATTGAGGCAGAGGGTTTAGAGGAGTCGACTCAAGAGCTTGAGCGGTTAAAAGACCAACACCAGAGATTACGGTAAAAGAAATCTCTTTCTTTTACATGTCAAAGTAACTTATAACTTTCATCATCAGTTGGTTTTCTAATCTTTTGGTTTCAATGCAACAGGGAAGAGTTTGAGGAAGAGAAGAGTGGGAACGTAGACAAACTTGGGCAATTGAAAGAGATGGAAAGGACCATAATCGGAGCTGTAAAAGCCATTGAGAAGCTGCGAAGTGAGATCGCAACCGCAAGGAGCAGAGCAGAGCAGTCGAGAATTGAATGATTCAAGAATCAAAACTGTCTTCTTCTTCTTCTTTTCCTAATATATAAGAGCTTTCTCTTTTTATCATGTCAACCGTTTCTCCTGAAAAATATATAGACTAATGTAAACAACATTGAGCGGAGCGGTCAAGCGACTAGATCAACTTCATCACGTTGAGGATAAACAACATCGAGCCTCATCATACTCATGTACTGGTCAGGCACAGGTGCACCACCTTGTACACACAACTCCACAACCGCAGGAGCTTTCCCATAAAACCTCTGCAAGCTATTGTCAAGAACCGAACCATCAGGATCCCGAACATGCCACACATAGTTTGGACCAACAACATCATCGATAGTCGCTTCTTGCCACGCATGCATTCCGTCTCTCATCTGATGCTTGGTGGCTTTACACATCCTCACTTTGTGCCCCTTTGGACCCACCTGAATCTCTGGACAGTACCCACAAGTCCACACTTTGTACCTCTCCATCAGTTTACTAACCCCTGAAACCATTTCAAACCATGACTCCATCGTCTCCACGCTTACTTCCTTCAAGCTCTTCTTCTCTGCGTTGCAACTATCAAGTGTAGCCGTATTAGAAGTAGTAGTAGTAATAACTGCGGTTTCTGAATTCCCATCATTGACTTGCTCGAAATCTACAATCCGTCCTTCAATGCTGTAAACTGGTTTCGATCTTCTCTTCGATGGGAATTTCTCGAGGTCTACTCCAGCCTGTATGCATAGCTCGAGAAGCGCAGAGATTTTAGGGACGGTGAATCTCTCGCCGTGTATAACTCTCGGTTTGACAGCACGGTCGTAGAGGTGATAGCATTTCGGGATCAACACGACGTCACTCGCTCTTCCTCTTTTCCAGACGTGATTCGCACTTCTTGAACCGCTTCCCGGGCCTGTGCAAGTCCTGATTTCATGACCTTCCTTGCCAATGTGAACCTCAGAGCAGAATCTGAGAACAAAGAACACAATTGACTCAGCGGATATTCGAATCCATAAACTAGCTAAAGATCGACCAAACTCTCCACTGCTTCACTGGGTTTAGTAGCTTTAAATGCCTTCCAATCTAAGCTAAAACTGATTGAATCTCTCGGAGATGATTCAGATTAGTGAAATTTCTAGTTTGAACAAGCAGTGGGAATCGTAAGGGATTCAGAAAAATCAAAGCAGAGGATGGGAACCTGCAGCGATGAACAGAAATGTGATGAATGATTTTAGAGAGACCGGAGAGTAACGAGGCGCGACATCGGTGAACTCTGTGAGCCACGTCTACGAGTTCCGGCACGAGTAACCCGTTATCCGGCGGATCTTCGAGAACTCGGCAGGGCTGTGATTTTCTCAGTTGTTTCTCCTCTTTCGCGCGCCGAATCAACTCCTTCATCGGAGTCGGATACGGTTTCCTCTCCGATTTATCCCTCCGAGGCTTTGGTACGTCGACGTAGAGAGGATCGTCATCGACACCGGTTGATGAGGACGGTAAGTCGAGGTTGGTTAGAGATTTAATGGAAGATGATGAAAAATGGGATTTGCTGATTACAAAGACGGAGATTTGCAGAAGCTTTCTTCTCTGCATTTTTTTTTTTTTCCCAATCGAAGGCTTAAACCCTCAAGTTAAATAAATAATGGTTTATGTTAGAGCCCAAGAAACTTTTTTTTTCTAAGACAAGCATTTAAAATCCACCAAATCAAAGAAATAAATTAACTGATAGAGACTTGAGAATTTTCTAGGAAGAGGAAATGGTGATAGAGAGGCAGATAGCATATCACATGAGAAACAAATGTCCTTTCGTCTTATACGTTGACAGAATTGTAAACCAGACAAAGTTGTTCTTCTCTACTGTTTATCAAAATTTCAAACTGCCTCTTCGTGCCTAGTAATTGCATTGTTACAATCCGTGTCTGTCTCCAGATGAATCTCGCGACATTGGGCAATTATGTGGAAAAATGATTAGGAAAATTAATATTTTATATAAAAAAAAAGGAAGTATTCAAAAAATCTCCCAAAAGAGTAGCATTACAACATGGAATGGCCACAAAATAGCCAGCAAAGAAAATGAGTGTAACCCAAGGCTTGTTACAGTGATAGCAAGAACCAAAAATCCTTGAATATAACCCAAAACCCAAAACAAATACAAAAAAAGAAAAAAAATAAATAAAAAATAAGAAGGAAAAACCCTGAAAGACTTCTCTGGGTATTTTGATAATACAACAAAACTGGTGAAGCAAACCTGGATAGGTTTGTGGTCAACAAAGTTTATGATCTCTCCAAAAAAAAAATTCTTCACTGCAAAATGAGTTTTGTCAGGGTAAATTTTAACACCCCCGATTTACAGAACTCTAGGGTGTGTAGATGATATTATATAATATACTTATATTAACCTTTTTGTTATCTTTTAGGTCTCGTTTTCTCTTTACCTTTTTACTCTGCTTGTTTTTGCTCAATGGTTAGTTCTCGTTCAAGAAAGGAGGAGCTTCTTCTCGGTTTTCAGAAACGGAAGCGATGCTAAAGCTGTTGTAGTTATCAATACTACTGCTTCTTGGTTTGCCTGGTCTCGATCTTATGTTGCTTCCCATCGGAAATGGTTCCTGCAAAAACAAACAACAAAGGAGCAAAATATGAGGCAAATGAATCACCGGGCATCACCAGATCTCATAATATAATGAGATTATTGCAACCAACGAGATGAAAACCTAACAAGATGATGCTGTATGAAGTGTTAATCTTTACCTGATCACCAGCATTGGGACCATCGGTGTGGAAGAGAATAGGCCGGCAACGTTTGTCTTCGTTCATTAAGCTTGAATTCTGGAAATGGGCAATCAGAGCTATTTTTCCTTGGATTCGAGCATATGTAAGGGTTGCCACCTTCTCGCTGTTGAACTTTTCCCACTTTTTGCCATTAAACGCCTGTGAGTGTGTTTAAGGCTTTCAAACAGTGCTCTTCCAAAAAATCCAAAATATATCTGTGAAAACAGCAATAGAAGAAGAAGACTGTACCTTAAAAAACGGGACAATCTTTTCAGGTTCGATAAGGTTGATAAAAGCATATCCCACATTGCATTTGTTCTGAAATGGGAAGGTAAAATTAGATTAAAAATAACAAAACCTCAGTTTCCCCATAAGACTTTCTTATATAAAAAGGTAGGGACGCCTGCTTGCCTTGAAGTCAATTGGCAAATAAAGGAAATCGTATGTTCCTTTACAGTGCTCGTCAATGGCAGATAGAAGCATCTTAGAAGTATACCTAAGGCATAGGAGCATAAAAAAAGAGTCAAAAGATGAAACAGATTACATCAAACAACCTACGAAGTTAACTAAAGGTATAAAGGAGGAAGAAAAAGACAAACACTGAGTTCACTTACTTATTAGGAATGTTTTTAATCATCAATGTAGTCCTGGTATCATCCCCGCGTAATATACGGTCAACATCAAGCTCATACAGTTTCTTGTCAGCATTACTAGAGCTAGACTCGCTTCTACGGTGAGAGAGATTCCTGTATCGTTCATTCGGCGAATCAAATGAGCCTGGCATGGATGATAACCTTCCAGGGAAGAGATGAGACAACTGTTGAGGAGATCGCAGTACAGCATTTTGGGAATTTAAATCCATGCGATTCCCACCGACATGGGAAAAATTCTTATGAGAAGCAATTTCCATTGGGTGGGAGGGTGAAGAGCCAGGAAACCCCATGCTACCATGAGAACCTACGTGGAAGCCAGATGATTCTAGAGATTCAGCTACATAGGCTTGTCTTCTATCCCAGAAAGGTGAGTTTAGTACTGGCGCAGATCCAATGTGGTGGTGCACAGGGGAAGATGCCATATTCACCATAATAGGAGGTGCTCTAGAGAATACAGTGACCGGTGGGCGCTGAGTAGGAATGCTGTTGATGTGAGATGGCGAGTTAGGCCACATCATGCCACTTGACGGATTCTGTTGTTGAGTGTTAGTGTTGCTCCATAAATTAAGGTTAGGCCGGCGGGAGCTTTGATTCATGGGAGACCCTATTCCTATAGTCAAAGCTAAAAGTGAGTAAAAACATTATTGCTTATGGCAGTAGAAGAAAAACTTATCACAATCTTCCAATATCAAATTTTAATAGCATTCAGTAGATGTGCAATTCTGTTGATATACACTCAAATGTTCAGAGCCCGGTACAAAACCACCTGATTTGTTTAGATAACTGTAATTAAGAACATAATGCTGATACTATTATCCCCAGGACGACAAGTTTACACCAAAAATGACAAAGCAAATAGCAGTTGTCACACAAGTTGGCTAATCAAACAGAACCTAGAATTTGCATCGCTGTAGCATTTCACAGTCCAGTAAAATTGAAAGGACCATCTCAATATCCTAACTTAAAGATGTGCTCCGATAGAGTGCTACGGCAAATCATTCTTCTTAAATTCACAATTGTCAGCTACATAACATCATTAGCAACTTAGACTTAGAGATAAAGAACTTACCCCCTCCATTAAAGCCATCCCCTCCACGAGCATTATGTATCATAAAGCCTTCATTTGCTTTTGAGCCATCACTGACCATTTCAGAAAATGCTGTCGAGGACTTATACGGACTCCCAATTGCAAAGTTGTCGAGGTACTCCGGAAAAGAATGAGGATGAAGATTTGGCATGCTTTGGATCCCCATATTTGAACTATCAAAAGAGTGGCCATGCTCCTGAAGTCCGAGAGGCTTGCTGGCTGGGATGACGTTTGCCGAAGGTGGAAATCCAATAGGAATGCTGAGACTCCGATGACGTTCAATGAAGGAGTTCACAGGTGATCCAACAGAATTATGAATAGCCCGCATAGATCCACCATCAATAGAGGTTGAAGAAATTATTCCTGGGAAATGTCTCCCTGAAACAGATATATTTAACGGCAGTGACTTGAGTCCTAAGATGACAAATCACTAACGAAAAAATAAAATTAATCATGAATGCAAAAGCATACCCATGTGCCCGGATGATGTATTATTAAAAGACATTTTAGGTAGACACCCTTCAGCATCATGTGCAGCATACTGTGACGTGTATCTGAAAAAAAAAAGAAAAAAAAAAAGGGTGAGTTCTACAGCCCAACACAACAACTGGCGTCCTTATAAAGACTTAACAGCAGACCACATATACATGTTCAAATCAGTTTGTTTAGCAATTGCATTAGTTCACAGCCACAAAGAAATATAAACCAGGAAAAAAAAAAAAAAAAAGCAATCACCACCTTGTACCCTCCGGACAGGTTGCCACAAGTTTAAGCTGCTTCCCAGCAACCTCGAGTCCATTTAGTCCACCAAAAGCAGCCTCTGCAGCTCGAACATCAAAGAACTCTATGTATATCTGTGGGTTATCATGCATGGTTCTACGAATCTGCAAATCACAGAAACAGCATAAGAATCAAACTTGAAAAGTATATACAAGGAGATCCGCATTATATCAACCTCTCTGATTTCTCCATATGATTTGATCATTCGATTGAGCTCTTCATTCGAAATAGAAGAATCAAGATTATTAATCAACAAGGCTCCTTTACTCATGTCTTTTTCTGAATGATTTTCCTGATAGCAAGAAAAATTGTAAGCAAGATACCAATCAACACAAGTCACAAGCGCAGTCCAAATAGCAAAGCCTTAAGAAGATTGACTAACACCTTAGGGATAGAATAACGAATGTCAAGTTTCGCTCCTCTTAACAGCTTATTGTGGAGTGCTCTCGCCGCATTCTGAGCAGCCCTTATATCATAGTATGATACCATGATAAAGCCACGATTCTTGCAAGCTGTCTGAAGAGCCTGGATATCTCCAAATTGCTGAACAACAGATTAATATATCCTCAGTACCATGTGTTTCCTAGATAAAGAATCCAAGGGAACCAAAAACACTGCTGAAAGAAGATACCTCAAAAAGGACCTTCAGCTCGTAGTCTTCGATATTGCTACTGATATTTCCGGCCAAAAGTGTTCTGGATGGAATTTCCCCTCGATGATGTTCGCCAACAGAATTACTGCCGCCTCTCTCACCATTTCGGTGCTTCGCAGAAGAAAAAACATCTCCCTCTAGTTCCATGCCACCAACACTGCTGAAGAGGTCAAAATCATCCAAATCATCTCCATTGGCACGAGATTTACGCCCAACGTCACCCATCACTTCCGCAAAGAGATCATCTTCATCTGGGAGAAGATTTCCAATAGTTTGCGCCTCAATTTCTTCTAAGGATTCAGAAGGTTCTTCCTCACGGTGGGTAACAACTGGGTTTGCAGACATAGGAGATAGCATATCATTTCTCTGTAGTCGTACTGCAAAAACCATCAAAGTGAAGACACTCGACTAGTTAAAGTACAGTAAGTCAGAGCACGCAAGTAATGAACTTTCACAATGATATTATGCTCTACTTAATTGACAAACGGTTTTTGTTTACCATCGATGATTGCAGATTTATGTAGCTGATAAAACAAAATCAACATAGTAAGTAAACAGTGAACCAGAAGCTTACGTTTTCTACTAAATAAGTCAGACAGTGAGCTGGAAAATAAGCTGCTTTCCCACTGGCTACCACTTGTAGCGTTTCTTGCGCTAGGGCTAACAGACGGGTGCAGACCAGAGAAGCTAGATTGTGCCTTCAGCTGATAACTTTCAGGTGTCCAGGAACTCTTTGGAAGATTTGAAAACTTATCACGACCACCTTGGTTTTCGGGCATCAGGTCTGTTTTCAGAAACCCAAATTGCCTCTGCAGCACAAAACAGCAGGTATACTTGAGAACAACAGTTTTAGACATCATAGACAATAGTGGCAGATACTATCATATGTAACAAATATAGTACCAGGAATTCAAGAGCTACACAGTTAAAATCCAGAAACAATAAAACCAAGAGTTACCTCTGAAGTAATATGAATATCTTCATGAAAGTGAGAAGGTGTTGACACACCTCTCTGTTCCATTATATCAGACGGCATCGTGCAGATGACAAGAAGATTTGACTAAGAAGACTAGTGAATCAAAATGTTTTTTTTAACTTTTTAGTTTTGTCAACGGCCCATAGCCATTCCCCTGAAAAAAATAACAAACAGTGTTATATTCAAAGACTAAAGAAACAAAATGCACTTTTCATTGCAATAGAAGGGCCCAATTACTCACGTATAAGCCAAAAGATCAAGCAAATATCTTCAAGGCTTAAAAAAAAACGGAAGAATTCTGTTACAACTAAGCGAACTCAAGGATGAAACAAAGTTGGCAACTTTTAGTACTCTAGAAAGAAGTTTAAGAGGAAAATATCTTAGAGCAAAAAAATCATATCACGCCTTAAATCGCCTTAAAACGCTTCATTTAAGCTCGTCGAAATACCTGGAAGACAAGATTAGGTAATTCAGAAGCCATAAGACTAGACAATTCGCCTAATTCCGGATCCTTGTGCAGCTCATTATATTCAAACAGGGAACCAACTCCTACCTAATTCACAAAATTCGGCACGGAAATAAACCTATTTCAAAATAAATAAATAAACCCTAAATCACCAGTAAACAAAATTAAAAAAAAAAAAAAAAACTCACCTAATTGCAAACAAACACAATTACGATTCCTCCAAAACAAATTCGAACCAGAATTTCAACAAACAGCTAAAAAAAAGTATTTGAAGAATGGATCTCGTAAACCTCATACCTCCAAATATCACGATCCCCGAAGAAAACACAGCAACAGCGATGTAGACAGAGAAGAGAGAGATACAACAGAATAATTCGATTTCTCTTTTATCTTCCTCCTTTCCTTTTTGTTTCCTTCTATCCAATCGCATCCATCAGATAATATTTAATTCAAAAAAGGGCCAATAAAATAACCCCAAAAAAAGTGAATCGGCGTTTTCAAACTTTTTTTTTTCGAATTTCCCCTCCTCTCACGACGCGTTGTTTCCAACGAATAATTCGTGCGACCGGCGGTAATTCTACCGATTCCGGCGATACTCTACCCGCCGACGCTCGATTCCGGCACTCTTGCCGATAGAGAGAAACGGAGAGGAGAGAGATAGTTTTTTTTTTTTTTGGTTTTTCGGTTAGTTGGTTCAGAAGAAAAAAAAAACGAGAGAAAAAAACAAACGAGGGAAAAAAATAGATTGAGAAGAGAAGCGCTCTGCTACGTTGTATGCACCGTGGATCTAGTGGTATGGTGTGAACTTAAATCTGGACCGTTAGATTACGATTAAAACTCAATAGTTTATTTTTTATTAAGAAAATAATATAATAACGGGACTCACACGAGGGTCTCGACGGTAGTCGACGAGCTCAGCTAACAACCAAGGAGCTTAAGTGTGAATTATTTGCTTTATCTACAACTAAATATATGGACAAATCAAGTTCGGAATTTAGACATTAACATTATGAATGAAAAAATTAATGAATGGCCGAAAAAAGTATAAGAAAACTAATAATGGGATACAAACCAAGGGAGATGATTAAAAGAAGTACACATATAACAAAACAGTTATCACGTCAACTTTCTTTGTAACGTGCTTACAAACTTGTATACAACGCATTGATCTTACAGTGATTAAATGGCGTACAACACAAATAAATTAATAATTATCACCAGTTCACCACTAGAGAGACTTCAAGTGAATTTGGTTAGGGCTGGGCACAAATACCTGAGAATTTTGCCCTATCTACTACCCGATCCACCTTGTACAAGTAATAAAATTTTGAATTTGTATTTGGATTAACTAAAATGGGTATTTGTTTGAATAAATACTTGCCAAATTTTAAAAGATTTGCAAGTGTCCATTGAAACTTGTTACCTGTTAAAATAAAGTGAAAACCTAAAAAAATTAACTGTTTTGGATTTAAATTTCTACACTAAAAAATATAATAATAATGATGAGTTTTACTTATAACCAAATATTATGCAAATAAATTAATGTCACATTTTTTATTTATAAGTGGATCTGGATAAAAGGCTTTGTTTGGGTTAATGGGTTTAGTTTAAAAAACAAGTAATAGGCTGGACTGAACTACAAGTGTCTAATAGATTACGGATTTATATTATGTTAGGATTAAACTAACGGGACAAGTTTGAATGAGGCAAGTATCAAATTTAAAAATACTACTTAATACTTAACCCTCATTTGCAATATCTAAAATATTTGGACTTGTTATCCGTCTTGTTCAAAACAAATACCGGACTTGCGGGGCAGGTATAAAGCAAGATATGGATATTAGACAACTAACGAGTATTTATGCAAAGAACTCGGTTGGTCTAATGGGTAATCTCTCCATGTCATCAGATTTAGAATGTTTATGTTCGAACTATAAAATGATATAACAAACGATGGTAAAAAAAACCATTAGACTAGAAACAAAGAATAGTCACCCGATATTCTCTTCGCATTTTTTTTTTAATGTCTGTCCTTTTTGTTTAACGATAATTTACAATGCAGTCACGTAGCTAAATTGGCCGATAGATGTAGTCGAATTGAAGGCAGTGGCGGATCTAGAAATAAATATTACCTGGATCATAATCTATTTAATTAAGTTAAAATATAAAATAGATGTCATGGAAAGGATTTGAACTCAGGTTTGGGGGGTCATTAAAGGGCTATCTAACCAATCAAGCTACGAAATTCTTATGCATTCTTCTTACAAATCAGAAATTTATATTATTTATGGGGTGTCAAGTGAAACACCTTCCCGTCAAGTGGATCCGCCTTTGATTGAAGGTGAGTGTTGTCTATGTTGTACGATATCTCCTCTGTGTAATTGTTTACAAACACTACGCCTCTTTCTCTATTTATGAATTATAATGTATAAAAATGGGTAGCTTAAAGATTCATGAAGTGTTGGTATTGGGATCTCCGTCGAACAATCAATTTGGCTTAGTTGAAAGGCATACTATCTTTCTAAAAATATCTAATAGATAAAGATGTATTTATTTCCACATATTCGGTATGCAAAAAATACTCATCCACCGTTAGACTCTTATAATATTTTGTTTTCTTACATATTAGATACTAAACGGGAATTAGAATATTATACCTTTTGTAAGTTGACGAACAATTCAAGTTTTACATATACTAATTATAACTGTATATTAATCTAGTTCCAAAGTGTATGTTAGTTCAACTTATTATAAGAGCTTAGAGTGTGGTTGAACATTAGGTAGAAAAATTTATGCATAATTAACAAACACATCAGATCTCAAAACGATGATATATAGTTTCCTTATCTCTAGCCCACGGTTCTTGGCAACGAACAAAATAAAATACAAGTATAGTACTAGTGTTCCGATTTTTTTCCATTAAAGTACATGTTGAGTAAAAAAAAAAATGCGAAAACGAGTTTTGATAAATTTTCCATTCTTGTAGAGCCAGCCAAAGCCAAGCTGAGCTGACCAAAATAAAGCCGAGCTCTAGTGGTTGAGAGTGGCGTGAGAGAGAGGGTCACTGTCCTAAATTTTAAATGCTAGGCCGCTGCGTGAAGGATTAGAAAAGCATTTATTCTTAAAGATGCTCTTCTCAACGTATCCACGTGTCAAATGTTTATTCGTCTACACACCAAAAGCTGAACCAGCAAATCCTAGCTACAGCTGTTATCATCTACCCTCCTTACCATCTAAATCTCTATGCACATTTCTCTCACGAGCCGTTGGATTCACCAGCAGATTTCGTGTGGCACACTCGCACAATAAAGAAGACGCTAACCGTATCAAACCGAAACTAACCGACGTTGAACCGTCTTCCATCTTCAAGTTGACAACGAGATTTGATTAAAACTACCATTTAATAAATCCTTTGTTTTAGACTTAGGTTGTGTCACGCTCTGGTCTCACATGCGACATGCCTACATCCTTGGAAGTTTGGAACAGTTTAGGGTCTTTAATTATTTATTTATGATACTTAAGTTAACATCTAAGATATTCAAAACTTCCGAACGAGATCATTGGTAAGAGAATAATTTAGTTTCTGATATGCTACCCTGTTAATAGTTTAAAACTTATAATAAATTTATATATACAATAATTATATATGTTTTGCCAATGACAATTATTTTTGGTATTTATTGTAACTTGTAGGTTGTAAAAACACACACAAGTTAGAGCAGTAACACGGAAAATTTTGGTTTTTGCGAATCAAAATACAAATGAAATTTGGTGCTTGGAAAGTTGGAAACTCTAGTAAATTGATTAATTTTTTAGTTTAAAAAAAAAATCTTAAAAGATCAAAAGTTCAAAACCATGAAAATAAATAAGTACTCTATAAAAAGGGTTCACGTGCTACATCTTGAAGAACACGATTGGACAGAATAGCAAGACAGAACCAATAACCAATGGAATTATGGATCATCATAAAAACTTTTATATATCATTGGATAATTAAACTAAATAATATTATAATGATTTCTAAATTATTTGGTTGTTAATATGGTCCACGCGGTCTCTTCTCCAGATCCGTTATCTGCAAAGATTTTCGTCGGTCTATGCTCTATTTGAATAAGTATACGTCGGAATATTGCACTATTTTACTATTTTATCTTGAGTCACCAAGTAAAAGGTTAATCCATAAATATAACGTCAAAAATATAAGGTTTAACAATCATTTATCTATTTTATAAGAAAATTGCCAACTTTGGCGAAACTAACAAATGTCGTAGAAATTATGTCGGCAACCCAATCTACGATTATGTGTAGTTTTCTTTTTTGTAAAACGGGATTTATGTCATTTGTAGATGTTTCAAAGTGGATTTGTATAGTTTTTAGATATTCCAAAGTGAATTTGTGTAGTTTCAAGATGATTACGGAAGTTCATGTTGGTAAGTTATTGTTGTTTTAAGAACTGATGGTAGGATAATGATATTTAAAAAAAAAAAAAATCGTAATGTGATGGTATAAGTTTAAAATTTATTTTATATCATCTTTCCAAAATATTTTTTTTGATACAATGGAGTATGGTAGCCCTTTGGGCCTATTCACAGTCACTTATTTTACTCCTGTTAGCCCATTAAGTTTAGCCCATCAGTTCTTTTACACCTGTTAGCCCATAAATTGTAAAAAACTAAAAACCTATCAAAAACACAAGTAAAAATATATTAAACTCTTTCTTCTCTCTCGATCCTGCTTCTCTTCTTCTCCGGCTTGTCATTCGATCTTCCGATTCGTCTCTCCTTCTCTAATTTCTTCAATCTCAGAGCCAAGCTTATCATATTTCAGCCGAGTCGTGATTTGAAATTCCGTTGAATAATGGGGAAGAAGGAGAACGAGATGTCCGCAATGGAGATCGACGATCCGAAACCCGACAGTTCTGACCAGATCCTTCCCAGGTTCTCGATCAATGGTTAGTTTTATTTTTATCAGGGATCGCAAAGTTACTCAATTCATTCCCTAGGTGTTTCCGAAGCAATCGGTAATTATCTGCATTACGAGATTTTTGACATTGTTCATCGTTTGCATTTGGGGTTTCCAGTTCTGCCGCTGATGAAAACGTCTCAGGCGCAACATGGTCTGCGACATGGTGACTATGCTCGCTATCGGTATTAATATGAAACCCTAAGCTCATCGCCTTACACGGTTACTTTGAAATTTTTTGGTAATTTTCTGTAATCTGTGTTATCTTGTTTGTGTAGGAGGTACTGCTCAGCACGGTTGAGGAGACTATACAAGTCCTTGAAATTTACTCATGGCCGTGGTAAATACACTCGACGAGCCATAATTGAATCGACTGTCACTGATGTTAGGTACTTTATCTTGCTCTAATACTTGAATCGACTTGTATAGTCTCAGAAGCCCGTCTTCTTGGCTTAGTGTTTGATTGCGTTTAGCTGGACATAAGAGAAGGAATGTGAAGGCTCAGTTTTTGCTAACATTAGAAATGAATAGGTGGTTTTGTTGTACTCACAATGTCTTTTGATTTGAAATAGGTTTCTTCATGTGGTTTTCTATTTGGCGGAAAGAGCATGGAGCCATGCAATGGAGAAAAGACAGCTACCGGATGGGCCTAATGCACGGCAGCGGATATATTTGATTGGTAGGCTAAGGAAGGCTGTTAAGTGGGCTTCGCTTTTCTCGAGTCTGTGCTCTATCAAGACTGATTCCAGGACTTCTCTGGAAGCTGAGGTATTTTCTCTGACCCCAAATGCTGCAGTATTCATAAATATACATATGGCAGATCTAGTGCCCTGAAAAGAAGAAGAGAATAAATCTGTTAAAAGCTTTTAACTTAGCTCTTTTATGAAAATGTATGTGTACTCTACAAACGTACGACATGAGTTTTTATACTTTATCCTACTGTTTTATAGGCATATGCTTCCTACATGAAAGGTACTCTGTTGTTTGAGCAAGATCAAAACTGGGAAACTGCGTTGGCAAGTTTCAAAAACGCCAGGTTTGTCTTTGTTCAATATTGTTACTTTGCTATCTGGTAGGTTTTGTTTCTGAAAATTATTCCCGTTGCAGAGCTGTGTACGAGGAACTCGGGAAGTATGGTGATCTAGAGAACCAAGTTCTTTGCCGGGAGCGGGTTGAGGAGCTTGAGCCTAGTATTCGATATTGCCTGCATAAAATTGGCAAATCAAACTTGCAGACATCTGAACTTCTTCAGATTGGTGAGATGGAAGGACCTGCATTGGATCTTTTCAAGGCAAAGATAGAGGTGCGTATAAATATTCACTTAAATATCAATTTCTGTCAGCGTCACCACCAAGGCATGCGAGTAACTCTGTATATATGTTTCAGTAATTCACATAATTGCTGCAGCAGATGATTTTTTTGTCGTTTAGTTTTTCCATATGTTTCTCTCGCTTTTAGTGACCAACATTAAACTACATGATGTATATTACTCACTGTCTTGTAGGCTGCGATGGAAGAGGCCAGATCTCAACAAGCTGCATCTCTTACAGAGTTTAACTGGCTTGGCTACAGATTTCCAGTTTCCAACCCAAAATCTCGTGTTTCTATTTTAAAAGGTTCGACTAAATTTTCCCTTGTCTTCTCTTTTTGAATTACGAAATTTTGCTGACAAATTTTGTCTGATAGCATAGTCCTGGATCTGGGAAAAGTTTTGTTGACCTTTACAATGGAGTTACTGTTATGTGTCACCCTATTAGTATACCTGCCTTTGTAGAAAGTTGAGCATCTCTCTGAGGCTCTTATTATTTGTTCTTTGTTCAGCCCAGGAACTTGAGAAGGAGCTACAGGGTCCAACAGCAGAGTCGCTCCCTTCAGAGAAAAAGCTAACCATATATGATAAGTTATTCACTGCATATCTTGATGCTAGGAACACCATACGTAGTGACTTGGTAAGTGAATTTGGAAGACATCTTCTGATTTATTGATTGGGTTCATTAAAAAAATTTACCCTATATAATTATTGTTGAAAGTGTAGACGAGTTTGTTTATCTCAAAGAGTAAGAGCATCTGGTTTTTGGTGCATTGCCGCTTCTTTGATTGATTTCACTAAGGAGCATACTATTTTTAGGTAAGTGCAGGAAATGCTGAATCTGTTAAAGATGAACTAAATGGTCTGGACAAAGCTGTTGGAGCTGTGCTGGGACAAAGAACCATTGAACGGAACCAGCTGTTGGTTAAAATCGCCAAGAGTAAACTAAACAGGAAGCGTGATGATAAAAGTGAAAAGGTTACTAGACCTGAGGAGCTTGTTCGATTGTATGACCTTCTATTACAGGTTACCACTGCTCACCTATTTGTTTTCTTCTTTAGAGCGACTTTTCTTTGTCAAATCACCGAGGAGATATCTCATGTGTTTCTTTTTCTCAGAATGTCGCTGATCTTTCTGATCTCATTAGCTCTGGAAGAGACAGGAAACCTGAAGAGATCGCCTTTGAAGAAGAGTGTCAGCGCAAAAGCTTGGCCTTCCGTGCTGAAAGGTTTAATTCTTCCTTCACGTTATTGTATTTTTCTTAAGGCGGTAGCTATTGACTTGTGGGCTTCCTTTACCCTTTCACTTGATTTTAGCACCTTTGGTTAGAGTTAAGCTCCTCCAAGCCCTATATCCAATCCTTAGGGATACCCTCGATTAGATTAGTTGATGATATGATATCTTCTCGAATCTCCGTTTTTTCAGGTGCTTTTACGTGGCAAAGTCATATAGTCTAGCAGGTAAGAGGGTCGAAGCATATGCCTTGTACTGTCGTGCTCGATCTCTTGCTGAAGAAGCCCTGAATAAGTTTCAGAGCATAGCAAAGAAAGATGAGGTAAGTATCCACTCATCATTTATTAGTCATTGAATAGCAAGTACTGTGTTACCTCCTCATGTCGAATTTTGACCAAGTTTTCTAATAATTTTCAGGGAACAATCCAAGAACTGAAGACACTGAGCAAAGAATGCAGAGCTAACAGTTGCATAGAGCATGCGAGTGGGGTTATGGAGGAAGAGAAGGCTCCAGAGAATCTGTCAAAGAAAATCTCAACTATATCACTAAACGATACACCCACGAAGGTACAACAATCTCACAATTTTTGTACCCAGTTGTTGCCTTCTTGATTAGTGGCTGTTTGGTATATCACTAACTGTGTTTTTTGTTTCCTTCAGGTGGAGAAATACCTGTTAGACAAACTCGATGTGTATGAATCTGCGGTTGGCGATTCAAACGCGAAAGCAGCCCCAAAGATTGAACGGTTTCCACCCGCGTTCCAATCGATACCGCGTAATCCGATCGTTCTAGACCTCGCCTACAATTGCATTACATTCCCGGTTATCGAAAACAGGATGAAGAAGACCCGCAAAGGACTCATCAGCCGTCTCTGGGGATGAAACTTCAACCTCTCTCTCTCTCAGGTTAAAAGAATCTCTGATTCGGTTTCCCTTTTTTACCAGACTCTGAAACTTCTTGTTGCTTTTATTAGCTTCTGAAGCGAAATGCATGAAGATTTCCTTTTTTAATTTTTATTTTTGTTGAGTTTTTTTTTTTTAAAGAATCACAGTTTAGAACGAGGGTTACATGTTACTTTTCCTTTAGTGAAACTTGAAATTTTGGAAATATTAGACATTTTATTGTTATCTCTATGAGAGTTCTCTCCTTCTTTCTATGTAGTTAAAACATCACTTATCCTTGTGCACTGTAGAAACTAGAAAGATTGGAAGGCCCGTTCGGGTTTTAAAACCTATACCGGCTAAGACATATATAACAAAAAAAACATATCTTTATATAGTAATAGTGAGTGAGCAACATTATTGGTGTATCTAGTGTTGTATCTTAGGTCATTTGGGGTTAAAAAATAAATCAAAATTACCCCATTATGCTAAGAAAGTATCTAATATTGGATCAACTAAGAGCAAGATTATTGGAAGAAACAAAAATTGTATCTTAGTTAATATTATTTTAAGTAAGAGAGAAAAAGAAGAGAGAAGATACGAAAAGAGGAAAGAGAAAGGAACATAAACACAAGATTTGTTTCTTAAAACATCTTATATAAGAAACTTTTCTTTTTTTCTTTTTCTTTTTGATTTTTAAAAATACATTAATTTGTCTAAGAAACTTCCTAAGATCTGCCAATAATCATGGTTTAAGATACTTTTCTTAGGTAAAGTTAACAAATTTATTACTTTAATAATAGTAATAGTAAGATACAAAATAAGTATCCACCAATAATCTTGCTCTGTTCTGTTTTTTCTTATTTATAAGTTGAAATTTGAATACGATAAATAATAGGAGAAAGCAAAAGCGTTCCTAATAATTTTTAGTTTCTCACACGTTCAGAACTTTAGGATGTTTCTCCTCTCGGAATTTTCAATTTAAAGAAGTCAACTACTTTGGATTTCCTCTTTTATTTATTCGCAGTAAAGAAAGTAAATACTGGATCTCAATTTACAATTTAAATGAAAAACTATGGAATGACTCATGCATGTTGCCTCGTTATTCGTTAATCATCCCTACCATAATACCAATTACTACCAACTAACTCATTCTCCTTTAGATAAAACATGAAGCAGAAAATGGTGGCGTTAGCTTAATTTGATGTGGCATTAGTAAATGTATTTGTATAAGTTTTGTTTTTGATTAGTTTATAATAGATTTGTTTTAAAGGTGACAGGCATAGAAGGTTTCAAAGGTTTTGTAAGACACACGATCGATCAATTCACCACAACAAAGAGTATATTTTTGTTTTGTTTTTCTCCATCGCACGATCTTTCCCTTGTTTTCCGCCCATTTTCCCCACTTCTCAACCAAGCAAGCTCCTAATCCCCAAAACAAGGCTTCCCATTTCCAAAAAAGACAAAACATTAACCTTTTTTTTTTTTTTTTTTGGGGGGGAAAAAAACNTCTGTCCGCGTCTCCGGTAACCGGAATTTTCCAATTTATCCAAGTGGAGGAGAGACTTCCCTACGTGGAAGACGACGAAGAAGAAGAAGAAGACGGAAGAGGAGGATCGTTCTTGGTCTCTTGCTTTTCCCGGTGAAAAAAATGCATTTCGCTAAGCTCGATGATTCGCCCATGTTTCGGCAACAGGTTTTTCATTATTTCATCGTCAATTGGATCAGTCTCATTTTCTAGCTTCTTCATCGACTCCATTGCTCAAAAGAGAAATGTGTCTTTTGTCTAATTTCTCCTGCCAATCTATGATCAAATCATTTTTTTTTTTCTTTTAAAAATTGGTTATTACTGTAGTGGACAATGCGCCTGTAATTTCAGATGCATTGCGGAAATGTGGAGGAAGTAATATATCACACAATTTCAATCCGGTTAAGAATATAGATGAGATTAAGGCAAATTTCAATGATTAAGGAAGTAATGTGGTTGCGTCTAGATGTCAAAATCTAAGAGTTGACCTCGAATTTGATATATATTTTTGGGAAAAACAGATGCAAGGTATGGAAGAGAGTGCGGAGATGCTGCGGATGCGATGCTTAAGGTTCTATAAAGGAAGCAAAAAATACACGTAAGCTCTTATCCTTACACTTATATCCAGCTGTCTGTGTAAGAAACATTCTGTAAATTTTGATTTTTATTTCTTTGGATGGTTATATAACTTATCAGGGAGGGACTCGGAGAAGGGTATGATGCAGATATTGGGTTCGTAAACGCACTTGAATCTTTCGGAGGAGGCCACAATGATCCCATCTGTGTTGCTTTTGGAGGTACCTCTCCCTTCTTCTTCTTCTTCTTTCTCAGGTAAATCTTTCATGCACATTTCTCTCAAGGAAGAAAAATGTGTTTGTTTTTCTCAGGTCCTGTCATGACAAAATTCACTATTGCTCTACGAGAAATCGGAACGTACAAGGAAGTTCTTCGTTCTCAGGTACTTAAATCCAATGCCTGCACATATCTCTCTGTTTGGTTTTCCTTGAGCTTATCTGCCTATAACTGAGCTATGATGCTTTGTCAACACTTTTTCAGGTAGAACACATGCTGAATGACCGGTTGCTTCAGTTTGTGAACGTTGATGTCCAAGAAGTTAAGGTATAAATATTCCAAGATTACTCTGCTTATCCTTTCAAATTCTTGCATTCTCTGAATAGCTTTGACTTACATCCATCTTTAATTTCTCTCATGTAGGAAGCACGTAAAAGGTTTGACAAAGCTTCCATTGTATACGATCAGGTGCGTCGAATGACTTCAAACTATGTCAACTGATTGGGAAAAAAAATCATGTTTTTGATCTTCAGTCTTTGTGCATCTGAATGAAACAGGCACGAGAGAAATATCTTTCATTAAGGAAGAGTACGCGATTGGATGTAGCTGCCACAATTGAGGAGGTATGTCAAAATCAAGTCTTACTTTTTTTTCAAGTCTTGAAAAACTAATTTTGGAAGAGAGACCTTTTTTCAGGACCTACACAGCGCAAGAACGACGTTCGAGCAAGCCCGGTTTCATCTGGTAACCACTTTGTATTCAGTTGCTACGAGAATTCTAAGTTATCCTCTTATATAAACGTACATAATTCTTTGCTTGCTTCTTCCTCTCCAGGTTAGTGCACTCTCTAATGCTGAAGCTAAAAAGAGATTTGAGTTTCTAGAAGCAGTCAGTGGGACAATGGATGCTCATCTCCGTTTCTTCAAGCAGGCAAAGCTTTTTCTCTTTGCCTGGAACCAATCATACAATAGTCTTTTTGCCTGTTTCTTGACATGAACCACTTGATATGCTTTCTCACAAGTGTTTCCTTCTTTCAGGGATATGAGCTGCTACACCAAATGGAGCCTTTTATTAATCAGGTCAAGATAATACAAGACTCCTTTTCTCTTCTGATTTGCAGAGACTCTCTCTAGCCGACCCCTTTCATATAATATCTGTGTTTAACTGAAATTGGCATGGCAGGTGTTAGCGTATGCACACCAGTCAAGAGAATGTGCAAACTATGAGATGGCATCACTTAATGAAAGGATGCAAGAGTACCAGAGGCAAGTTGATAGAGAAACTAGAAACTCATGCGGTTCTCCAACTGGAGATGGCATGAGACATAACTCAAGAAACTCACAGAAAGTCATAGAGGCTGTCATGCAATCTGCTGCTAAAGGAAAGGTAAAGAAATATCACACTTCTTCTGCCCTATATATCTCAAACTGCTCTCATATCTTCATTTTTGATAATTGATCTGTTGACTTTACTGTCCCCCAGGTTCAGACCATAAGACAAGGCTATCTGTCTAAACGTTCCTCCAACTTGAGAGGTGACTGGAAAAGAAGATTCTTTATCCTTGACAGCCGTGGGATGCTTTACTATTACCGTAAGCCATGGAATTGGTCTTCAGTAAGTTGCAAAACTAAAAGAAAACATATTGATAACATTTCTCATCGCTTTACTTTGTCTTTACTTAATCTTTGAATCTATAATGTATCAGGGAAATGGAAGCCGGTCTGTTGTTCATAGGAATATGACTTCAGAAAACAGTCCGGGGCTGCTAAGCCGGTGGCTGTCTTCTCATTATCACGGTGGTGTGCACGATGAAAAACCAGTTGCACGTCACACTGTGAATCTGCTGACCTCAACCATCAAAGTCGATGCAGATCAGACCGATCTAAGATTCTGCTTTCGAATCATTTCTCCAACAAAAGTTTATACATTGCAGGTATATTAGCAAGAACATGACTTAAAAGTAAAAAAGATCTTCATTTCCCTCTGACTGACCACAATTTCTTGAATTGTTATTGATGTAGGCAGAGAATGCGCAAGACCAGATGGACTGGATCGAGAAGATAACCGGTGTGATTGCTTCTTTGCTGAGCTTCCAAACACCTGAAAGAGCAATTATGGTAAGACTTCATATGATATTTACAACTGAATCTTTCATTGGGATGGGTTTTCACTAAAGGACATCATTACTTTGCGATTGGTACAGCGTCTTTCTACAGTGGACGGAGGAGATACTTTCTCTGCAAGTGATTCAGGCTCTTTAGCAGATCCATATGATATCGAGCAGGCAGAGATTGGAGAATCCACAATGGACAATCCCATGACCGAAAGAAACCGTTCGAGGTTCTCAGGGTGCTTGCAGCAACATGATATGGCAAAGACTGAGAAGCCAATTGATGTCTTGACTAGAGTATTGGGGAATGAGAAATGTGCAGATTGTGGTGCTCCTGAACCTGATTGGGCCTCTTTGAATCTTGGTGTCCTCATATGTATCGAATGTTCTGGTATACATCGTAACCTTGGTGTTCACATTTCAAAGGTAAAGCGATTAAGAATCAAACACTCTCAGACTTCTCACAAGGAAGTAGTCTTTAAAAGTATTCAACCTTGTCTTGCAGGTCAGATCACTCACTCTTGATGTTAAAGTGTGGGAGCCATCGGTCTTGACGCTGTTCCAGTCGCTAGGTAACGTTTACGTAAATTCAGTGTGGGAGGAGTTGTTGAACTCAGAGAGTAGATCTTCAAGTGCTAGTAAGTCTTCAGGGTAAGTGACTAAGCATTCTCATCATCCATCACTTGTATCTGCGAGAAGACGAAACTAGTTATTATATGAAAGTATTTACACAAGTCTTGAAACTTTTTTCTACGTTATTAGCACTCCCAAGTCAGATCGACCAAGAAAGTTTCTTGCAAGGAAGCCTGGTTTCAATGATCCCATTTCTGTGAAAGAGTTGTTCATCCACGCAAAGGTATAATGTTATATCAGTCTGTGAAAGCTTTTGAAGATTCTCATGTCTATCTGTTGCTAATTTCAATGGCTACTTACAGTACTCAGAGAGGATTTTTGTCCGCAAAGCAATAGATAGTGAGCATTTTGAGGCAGTTTTCCAAGAGATATGGGAGAATGTCCGTGCAAACGACAAGAAGTCAGTTTACAGGCACATTGTCTGCTCTGAAGCAGATGTGAATGCTCTACGTGGACAAGCATCGTACACCGTGTCTTTGCCCTTAGCAAAGATGATGCAAATGGAAGCCAAGGAGGAAACACTTGAAGCCAAGTTCAAGAGCATTGAAGAGGAGTTTAGTGAGAATCCAGAGGGATATTCTAACTCTGAAAGTACGGTCAGAGAAGAGACTTCAAGCGACTGTTCTTTGCTTCACCTTGCTTGTCTTTCTGCGGATATCGGTATGGTGGAACTTTTGCTTCAGTATGGAGCGAAGATAAATGCGACGGATTCGAAAGGTCGGACGCCACTTCATCATTGTATTATCAGCAGGAGATATGCAATTGCAAGGTTGCTACTTATGAGGTACACTCGATATCAATACTTCATCTTGAGATTTTCTTACTACTGGTCTTATCAACCATGGAAGTTCTTACAAGTCTAACAAAAGGAATCAATCACAGGGGAGGAGATCCAAATGCTGTGGATAAGGAGAATAACATACCGGTCAAGTATGCTTCAGAGACAGACCTCAACGACAGCGAACTGATTGCTTTATTAACAGACTCCAAAAGATGATATAACACACTGGTGAATCGAATTTGACCATTTCATAGCACTAGAAGAGTGTTGCTCTACTGAACTTACTTTTTCGCCTTTTTCCGCCTTCTTAGATTGTTTCATATTCTCTTTTTTGCCCATATAATCGGCGATTTGTTCATGAAGAGCTTAGAGAATACATGTAGATTTTTGTTTTTTGTTTTTTTTGGGGTTCTTGGAGCTCATTAGGTTGATGATATACTTGTTTATATACTCTGGTGTACATATGGTCTTTTATGGGGTTGTATGTTCTGTAACATGAAAACCTCTGTTTTTGGTTTCACTATGACATCTGTTTTTCTTCTTTGTGTAATGAAAGACAAAGACACCATTGTGTTCTTCAATTTCAGAGAACTTGTGGTTTACCATTAACGTACCTGCTTTGATACACAGGACAGATTTTGATTCATCAATATGACAATTAAATTCTTAATCCAAAAAGCAAATCATTTGATTCATCGATGTCATCATCTTTTGATATTGATGACTCGTTGTTAATTTATTTGTTTCCTGTGTTTCTGTAATCTTCTTCGATCAAGAATATGACCATCAATTCTTACTGTAAAAAAAAAAAAATACCATAATCACAGTGAGTACTGACATCATTTGTAACATTCAGTACACCAAACGTTTTACAAACGTGAAATGATCAGGAGGTTTCATTAACTACAAACCTGCTTTCTCTCTTCTTAAACTGGATTCTTCCCTAAGCCTATAAGAGATGAAGGGAACTCCAGCTTAAACAGCTTAGTTCTGTCTCCCTTTCGTCGTCAACTTCGGAGATGTCATCAATATGGAAAATTCTGAGAATTGACAAGTAAATCAATGAAATCCAACATGTCTAGCTGAAGGCAAATCCGTTCTGAAGCAAATGAACTGGCCCAGACGAGTCAGAGATGACGAAGTCAAAACAAGAAGGAACTTTATCTGCTTTTGGCATCTCGTCTGAAAATCTATGGAGCAGCATCGGCTTCCATGCTTTGGTTTGTGGAAATGCAGCTCTCATTAATTAACTCAAGAACACTCGAGGACTCAGGAATATATTTGAGTCGAACCATATTCTCCATAACCTTCGCAGCTGCCTCCATTTCCCCCACTTTAGCAAAACCAGAAAGCAGAGCTCTGCATGTTGAAACACTTAGCTTACACCCATCCACAACAGCGTTCTTAGCAAACATTTCATCCACTAGCACAAGCGCTTTCGTCGTCATCCCTTCTCTCAGGAAAGCACTTATGATAACACTGTACATTATGTTGTCCGGTTCGATTCCTGCAGCGATGGCCTCGTCGAATATAGCAAACATTCCGGATCTTCTACCCGTTTTCTCATACCCGTTTAGAAGAGATGTGTAAGTTACAACGCTAGGCATCAGGTTCGCCGCCTTCATCTTCTGCAAAAGCTCTTTTCCAGCTTCCACATTCCCTTCCTTGCATAGATAATCAATCATAATGTTGTATGTTACATCATTGTGCTTGATAAACCTATCAAACGACCCATCCATTAGCCGATTGATCAATTCTGTTTTTCCAAACTTGAAAACCCAATTGATATAAGCATTGAAAGGGGCGGCAGTAGAAGCACAATCCTTCTCGTTTGTCTCAAAGAGACTTAAAGCTCTTTCCTCATCGTTCCATCTGCAACACCCATCCACGAGTGTCGTGTACACAAAACTATCAGGGACTAATCCGTTTAGTTTCATCTCGTCAAATAACCGAAAAGCCTCCGCTAGATCCCCGGTTTTGCAACATCCGTCTATCATTGTACAGTAAGTCACTGCATTAGGTGGAAAACCTTTGCCTGACATTCCATTAAAATGTTCCTTGGCTCTATCAATTTCACCACACCTGCAGAAGCCACCAAGCAACATGTTGTATATGATAACATTAGGAGTCACACCTTCTTGATCCATCTCATCAAAAAGACGAGTAGCCTTTTCCATATTTCCCAGCTTAGAAAACCCATCAATGAGCGTACCATAAGAGAATACATCAGGTTTAATACCCTTCCCACGCATTTCCTGGAAAATCTCCTCCGCATCATTTACTTTACCGTTTTTAACAAGACCATTCATAAGAACAGTGTATGTCTTAGCATCCCCCCGGATCCCTTTTTCAACCATGGATCTGAACGCTGAACACGCCTCTATTACTTTCCCCTTTTTGCAATACTCATTGATCAGTCCCGTGCAAAAGACCTTATTTGGAATTACACCACAATCCAGCATCTCTTTGACATACTTATCTGCGGTTGCAAATTCCCCTGCCTCTATGAATCCACTGATGAAAGCCCCATAGGTGAAAGCATCAGGCTTTAATCCGTTCTCGACCATTTCAACTAGATAAGACCTTGCTTCATCCATCTTTTTGGCCTTTGAAAGGCCAATGATAAAGGAATTGTAGCAAAATGTGTCTGGTGCAATTCCTTGTTCCTTCATTTCTTTCAACACCCTCACTGCATCTCCGAACCTACTCTTCTGGAGAAAGGTTTTGATCAGTGTCGTATATATAACCACATTGGGTCTGCAGCCGCTTGCACCCATTTCCTTCACTATGTTATAAGCTCCATCGAGATCCCCAGAAGAACACATGCCTTTTACCGCTGTACCATAAACATATGGAGATATGACAATGTTCCTCTTTTTCATTTCAACAAGTAACTCACAACCCTTGAGTACATTCTTCTCTCGAAAGTATCCCTCGATCAAACTCGCATAAGCCCGAGCACCTGGTGTCACTCCGGACGCAATCATCCCATCAAAGAGAGCCTTTGCCTTCTCCATCGCCCCTTCCTTTGACATCACACAAATAAAAGAATCATACACCTTAGGATCAATGTTAATTCCATGAGAAACCATCTCATGGACTAGTCCACTCGCAGCATCTGCATCTCTGCCCTTGAGTAAACCCTCAATCAGTATACCATAAGTAACATTATCAGGAAACACACTAAAACTATTCATCTCTACCAACAAAGATTTAGCATCTTCTAGTCTCTTTCGCTTACACAATCCATCTATAAGTATATTGAACGATTGCTTCAATGGCACCAATCCTTTGCAAATCATCGACTCCTTCAGCTCAAGTGCTTCATCCAGATCTCCCTTTTTACACAGCGATTCAACTACCAAACTATACACATTCAAAGCCACGGTCCCGAATTCTTCTTCTGCTTTGAGAAGAACATCTTTTGCCAGTTGAGCATTCCCAGCTCTGCAATGAGCAACGATCAACTTCTCATAAGTGTAAACACCAAACATCGCATTTCTCTCAACCATCCCATTATACACATCCCAAAACAAATCCAGCCGATTCCTATTCAACAACGCATCCAGAAAATGGTTACATCTCGCCGAATCAGGAACCAATTCCAAATCTATAGTCCTGTGAATCGCGGAAACAGCTTCATCTAAGAACCCTTTTTCAATGTACCCATCAATCAAGATCCAGAACAGAGCTCCGTCATCACCCCCCTTTCCCGCAAACTCTCGCGAGCATCTCACAATCGAACTCCAAACCTCACCTACAGGCCACTTCCTCTCAATCATCCGGATTACAACACTGTGAGCTTGCCCAAAACTACCGAAATGACACAGAACCGATGCGAGAGACGTAAACGAATCCAGCTTCTGCTCCGTAACCTTCTGAGAATCGACCCAGTTGAAGAAACTCAAGAGCTTAGCGGGATCATCGACGCGTTTAGATCGTAAAACGGATAGAACCACGTCTGGATTCAGCTCGATCGAAAGATTCGAAGAACTCAGAGCGTCACGCCAGTTCCCCTGGTTGAGAATTCCCGCTATTTCAGCTGATGCGTCTGGAATTTTCCCAATGGCAACGGAAAACGATCGGAAAAGTAAGGAAGTCCCTCTCACAGCCAAACATTTCTTCCTGATCAACGTTGATCCCATCGTCTCCGTTACCGGGTGATTCAGAAACCTCGTCGGAGAAGATTAAATCAAAATGCGATAAAAGAATAGGCCCACTATTATTTGGGCTTTTCGGCCCAAATACTTATGTGCTCCCTTCACGAAACAACCGAATCTGAATTTGCATATCCGATGGGATGTAGTTTTTTTGTTTTTTTTTTTTTTTTGCATTTCCGGAAATTTCCACGTGATTTACGATTTTACAGAAAAGATTAAAAAAACAAAAATCAAAGTTATGCTATGTTATTAGTTGACGAGAGACGTTGAATAAAATAAAATAATAGTGTGTAGGTCTGAAGAAATTTGTATGGAGAGGTTATGGGTGAGATATGATGAAGATCCCCACTAGAGTGGGAATTTCAAATGGTGCATGAATGTTTACCCAAAAACATAGTGTGTGAAATGCATGGTTTGACCAAATCTCTTTCTTATTTTGTTTTGGCATGAGCCAAATCTCTTTCTTATTTTGTTTTGACATGAGCCAAACAAAACCTAAGAAAAGTCGACGGGTATGGGTAAACATAAACTAATTGTTAATATATCGATTGTTTAAAACTGTCGAACGTGTTCTAGCTAATTCCACGTTTTCACAGCATGTGTGTGTATAATTTTGTTATTTTAGATGTTTCTAGACGATTTATGTACAGATTGTTTCACTTAAATTTGGATGAAATGACACTCTTAAATCGTTAACGTATGATTATGATTGGGTTTTCTTCATCGGATGATTCAAACAAATTAATGGTTGTTACAAGAATGTTAGGTAAAGCGATATGCTATCGATGAAACTTGCTCTCTAAATCTTTAATTATGAGAACATTGTCAAGTAATGATAGTCTTCGTATGGTCTGGTTTGGATGCGAATCCTAAGTTAAAATTCCATTCACCAAAATGTCAGCTTAGAATAACAGAGTGGATAATTTGTTAACAAACGTTGGTTTTTAGTTTTTTACTATTGTTGCATTTCTTCGAATTGATTAAGCTCTGCAGTCTGCACACACCAAAAAAAAAACAAAAACGAATGATCGTTGGAAGCCAAGGAAGGAAAGACTAATGAAAAGTGAAAACAAGTTAATCAAGCACAACTAAAATCATCTGAGACGTTTAACCGTCATTAAATACATTTAATTACTACTAGTACTCCCTCGGTAATGAGATGTTTTGAGTTTTCACATAAATTAATAAACATTTAATGTATGTATTATTGTTTTACACTAACTAATTTTTAATATATGTTAACCAATTATAATTCAACTATTCAAATATTTTTAATTAATATATTTTGAAGTTTGCAATATAATTAGCTTTAGTTAACAAAAAAATAAGTTTAACAATCTAAAATATTATACAATACTCCCTCCGTTTTTTTATTAATAGATGTTTAAACTTATGTATCTGCAATTATTTGGATGTATCTGGATACAAAACATATCCAGATACATCCAAATAATTGTAGATACATAAGCTTAAACATCTATTAATAAAAAAACGGAGGGAGTATGAAATAAGAAAAAACTAAAATATCATATATTATGAAATAGAGAATATTTTTTATGATCCAAGGAAAGTTGGCTACAAGAACAAGTGCATTCCATTTTAATAACCTGTAAGTTGATTGATAATATAAAATAATTATTTGTGCTCTATGCCTCTATAGCGGTCAAAGAAAACGATTATAGGTATTTATTTGTTTTAAGTGATGTTTAGACAGAAATAGTATTTCTTCATTGAGAAAGAAAAGTTTTCCAAATTCTGTTAGCAAACAGTTATATTCTGCAAATATAAGATTTATCTTGTCTAACCAAAAGAAAAACTAATAAAATTTCTTAAACTAATGGGTTTTTTCTTCAAAACTGTACATTTGCTCTACATTATTGAACTGTTACATTAACATTTCTATAAAAAAAAATTAAGTATATGGGTGTTTTCTTCAAAACTGTACATTTGCTCTACATTATTGAACTGTTACATTAACATTTCTATTAAAAAAAATTAAGTATATTTGTATTTTAATTTGTAACTCAAGTTGAAGTTTCTAGCAACGATTTTAATAAATGGCATAAGCCGACAACATTGAACCACTGTCGGTGGGGAAGAGTCCGTATTTAAGATTGTTACAGATCATTAAGAAAATTAATTTTGTCGTATTTTCGTTATAATTTGACCGGGGCAAACAATAATATTTTTTTTATGAAACTATTTTAATTAGACGAACCAAATCACGAGGACAGGATGCTTGACAAGTCCGGTTAATTGAAACAAAAACTAAAGAGCAATTAAGATATACCAAGTTGCTAATCTTTTCAAATAAAAGGCGAATTTTTTTTAAAGATATTCCACCATCTATAACAAACCTGGTAGAGTTTAGCATGTATTTATAACTACGAGTATTTGTTTTAAAATAGCATTAATTTAAGTTGTTAATAATTTTTGTTAAACTTTTGGGGATATAAACACGGTCCAAAATGTAAAGCACAAACGTTCCTTACGCTGTCTTGACACTTACACTTGACCTATGCTTAATGAAAATGTTGATCGATTATACTTTTTATTTTTGTCGACAATTGATTATACTTATGTATAATTAAGTATGTTATCTCTAATTTAGTTTTTTGGTTTTAATGTTATCTCTAATTGACTTGTTAGGGGAAGTTATCTTCTCTGGTGGAGCCATGCGATTAACTTAACATTAAAATAAAGTAAATATTTTATCAATCCTATGATTTAGTTCACTGACGTACATGGGCGGCTACAGAGTATAGACTATAGTTATGTATATGGGTAATTGGATATTAGTACGTTTTGTTGTTTTTATATGAAAATTTATGAGTTTTCGTTATTGATTTTTCGAAATTTTGTATGCAATGTTTTCGGCAATATATTTGAATCGCATAATTCTATGTTTTATCTGGTATCAAAATGTGCGATAACATACATCAAAGACCAAATTACAAAAACTAGTGACAAAAACGCTGGTTACGACATAATTGAAAAAAATATTCTTGTGATCAATTAAACTAATTGCAATTTGGTGTAAACGATAATACATGTGATTAAAGATGCAGGTAGGTGGGGTGCTTTATTTGGCTGGACCGTTTTAAAGTTCGTGTTGTGTATTTTTTTCCAGCTTTAAGATACGATTCTCACCTTTTTCTGCGAGAAAGAAAAGTCATTAATAAAAATTACAGTATAACTCAATAATAATATAATTAGTTGAAAGAATCATTTTTATTGAGTTAAAATGATGTCATCATCTGTAGTCTAGCCTAGCCCGTTTCATCTAAACGACTGTCACGCAACGTGCGTGCGTGACTAGACGTAACCGAACTCGATAGGAACAAACCTTTTAAAATAATATTATAATTATTATTTATTTATAAGAAAAGAAAAAGAAATTGAAAGAAAGAGTAATTCATTTCTGGCTTTTACCTGCGAGACCCACGTGCGTTGGAAAGGGGACTGCTCACCGCGTGGCGTATGCTCATTCGTTTTCGGGGTAACCGGCAAGTCACTCCAGCGTTAGCTCACATTCAAAAACGACGCGTAATCAACCCGTTTGAATAGAATGGCTCGAGTCCGCCAATCAGATCTCTCACGAGCCATTAGTACTACTAAGAGCAATCCGATTGTAATCCGGCACTCGTGTCCGTGAGCGCGTGTGTCTCACTCTTTGTGCGATATGATGTGGCATTGTTGCGATAAAGATAAAATATCAGCCGTCAAAAAAAAAAAGGGATAAAATATCAGATTTTTTATTAAATGTAAAGTTCTTTATTTTATTATTTTTTGATAAAAGATTTGTTACGTAATTATGTTTAATTGAAGTTCAGTCTTTTTATTAATAACATGTAACAAAATGAAAGTTTTACTACCTTCCAATTTTTTAAAAAGTGTTCCAGCTTTAATTGTGTGTTGACCAAAAACACAATGCTACTCTCTCTGTTCTAGAATATAAGATATTATAAATTTTTTACACAAATTAAAAAATATTTATTGTTTAATAATAAATAATTTATTTTATTAATCAACCACTTTTCAATAAATATTAACCAATAAAATTTTAAAAATTTAATTACTTTTAATTAAAGGTTCTTAAAGTTTGTAAAAAGTAACTTAAAAATTATAAAACATCTTATATTCTGGAACAATAAAAAATTACTCTCTCTGTTCCAGAATATAAGATTTTTTACATTTTTTACATAAATTAAGAAATATTTATTGTTTAACAATAAATATTTTATTTTTTTAATCAAAACATTTTTTAATAAATATTAACCAATAGAGTTTCAAGAATTTAGTTACTTTTAATTAATGGTTCTTAAAGTTTGTAAAAAGTACCTTAAAAATTTTAAAACATCTTATATTCTGGAACAAGAAAAAATTATACAAAATCTTATTTTCTGAAATGGAATAAGTATAAAATATCATATATTCTAGAACGTAATGAGTAGTATGTTAAAAAAATAATTAATTAAGGGATATTGTTATTTAAAAATAACCAGGGAAAGTAGGGGTTGGTCTGTAGGTTAGGGTTCAAAGAGGGAAGAGATTAGGAGAAAGGAAGCATGAAGGCGTGACCCATTTCTTGAATTAGTGCTCCTTAATCTGGCGACAAGTGTAGGTCCCACGTGTAATCACTTCACATTATTTTTTTAATAAAATAGTATGTATGTACAACAAAACACAGTCCACGAAATTAATTAAATTATGTTGTATTAGACAGATATTATATGCTCCCCCTTTTACTATGTACTGTATTTCAGCCCCACCCTATTTTCTATATTAAAATTGTATAAAGGTTAACCCGAAAACATCCTATGGGTTGGTAATGACACATTAACAGTGTTAGAGAATATTTTTTTCTTTTATTTTGCTAACATTTATTTTCTTGCAATGTGTTTCTACAGTAGAATGTCTCACATGGTCTTATTATTCTACTACATATGAAAATATTCAAATTGCCGACAACAATAAGAGGAAAAAAAAAGGAAATTACTCAAATTATGTCTTATAGTTTCGATAATTGACGAATATTTTAAATAATTATGTATACCAAACAAGATTTCGTAACTAGAAAGACAACAACAAAAATAGAGCACATTTTGCTCGTTTTCCATCAACCCTATTTCTTCCAAGTTGAACACATCATGGACCGATCATCAACATTACGGAAAATATATAAATACCGGAGTATTGAAAATAGAGGCTATATAGATTTACCTTAGCATTGGAAATTGATAAATAAAGGGAACATTCACGTGGAGGGGCGGATTTATAAATGTTTTCAGTTGGGCCATAAAACTTTCAATTTCAAAAACAAAAAAAATTTAGTCACTTTCTTTTTATAAAAGAATATGATTAATATAGGTGTTTAAAATAAAAGTGTTCAAATAGCAGTTGAGTTTTAGCAATTGCGATTATAAAAGTTCTGGAGTTTAGGATATTGACATAGATTCACATTAAAAAATAAGAAGGGGGCACGTGACCCCTTAACTATAGGCACATTCGATAGTTGATATATCCATCGATAGTTGATAATATCAATTTATAAAAACAAAATTAAATTATTATTTTTTTATAATTATCTTTTTAACCATATTTGATAGTGTACTATTTAGTCTATTTTCGTTTGCCATCCTCTGTATTTAATACTGTACTATTAGTTTCACTTATAGGTCTATCACTATGTATTTGTCACAATAATGGTCCTAACTTTTAATCGATAATACAGATTTTATTTCATCCAAAATGAAATTTATACATGGTTAATAGCTGACCTAGTTAAAATATGTGTTCAAAATCTCGATACTCAGGACGTTTGGTTTGGAAATAACGATTTTTGAAAAATCGGAAATACATTGAAAAGTAATCTAGAATTTTATTTTTGTATATTTATTTGAAATAGGCTATTTATATTATAATATGTATAATAATCATGATATAGTTTAGCTTAGTGGTTTTTCTTGTCAAGCATTTCTACTATTTCATTTGAAAAGGTGTATTAGCTTATAATATTGATATTATATTTATATTTTTTTGAGCATTACATGTTGATATATATTTTTTTTTTAACATTACATGTTTATATAATTGAAGTACTCTGAAGAGATAATTCAAAGAATACACAAATTTACGTATACTTTTAATTAAGTTTGTATTTAAAAGATATTGAATACACGTAAATACGTAATACTGATGATGTTCTTTTAAAAATAAATTGTAATGGTATTTAAGAAAGAAATATTACGCCAACTGTAAAATTATAAATAAGTCCACATCAAAATTTGATTTAGGTCTGAGGAGGACATCCAAGATATTGATCAGCTCTGTACGACATAGTATGGATAATTCAATAATACAGTATGTAGTAAGAATTAAATATATTTATATATATAACGAGCTAATCAGCTAACACATGCTTTGAAAAAGCTGTGTCTACTTTTTTGTGTGTTTATTATTAAATTGACAAGATATAATTTCGTAGGCTTTCAGGACACCAGATAAGTATTTTATTTTATATGGTTGTGATGGACTTTTCTTTCTTTTTCTTTTTTAATCAAAACGGTGATATACGTTTAAACTTTAAAGACTCCATAAATATGATCTAGGGTAGGAAACGGATTAAAACAAAAAAAAAATTAAAGAAAGAAGAAAGAAAAGAAAGGGTTTTTCTTTTTAACGGACAAAGATTCCTACTATGGTTGCTTTTAGACCACACACAAATGCTACACAGTACTCTTGGGTCCCACACCTCTTTAGCAAGTGCGTTGCCAACACGTGAATTTTCTCTCCCAATTTCTCGTCGTTATCATATCGTCTCCTCGACATCACGCGTGTAACGTGTTAATGCTGTACACTGTTCGAAGAAACACTGTTTTGAACCTATCCTTTATCCAGTTTTTTCTTTTCTCAGTATGCTGATACAAAATATTGACAAAATATTAGTATATTTGTTTACGATTTTCATATATTTTACGTTGATAAAACGAATTATTAGATTTATAACATTTAACAAATAATATATAATTGTTAATTAATACACTCTCCGTTTTATATTAGTTGTCATTCTGTCATTTTTTATTTACAACAATTATACTCCCTCCGTTTTATATTAGTTGTCATTCTGTAATTTTTTATTTACAATGTATTTGGATGTATCTGGATATGTTTTGAGCTTGATACATCCAGATATTGTTCATATACATTTTGCCAAAATGACAAGTAATATGAAACAGAAGAAATATTATGCATAAAATTATTAAATTATTCCACTTATCATATAATACTTGGACATAAATTATCTCATCTAAAAATTAATCTGGATTTTTTCACAGATTCAGGATTTATTTTAAATTATCAAAAATATATATTATGCATTTACGGTTGCCAAATGCAGCACATGTGACAATAAATCTAATTCGTAGTGAAAATATAGTAACGTATCGATGCATGACAGTCCAATTGTTATAAAACCCGTATAATAATATAAATTTTTTTGTTATTTATTTTATAATTATATCAATTCTAAATGAAAGATCTATTTTGTATTAAATATTTTAGGCGGTATGTTACGTCTTGAGAATAAATTTGTAATATGAAAATCATATGTAAACACATGTGACAACCGATCTATTCTATATTGAAAGTATCATAACGCATTGATGCATGAAAGTCCAATTGTCATAAAATCCGTATAACAATATGAGATTTTTTGTCATTTATTTTATAAATATTAGTTATAAACGAAATCTATTTCGTATTAAATATTTTATGCGGTATTGCGTCTTGAAAATAAATTTGTAATATAAAAATCAAATGTAAGCACATGTAACAGCAAATCTATTCCATATCGAAAATATTGTAATGCATTGATACATGATAGTCCAATTGTCACAAAGGTCGTATAATAATTTGAGCTTTTTTTTGTTTTACATTTTATAATTTAATTAATTCTAAACGAATGATATGTTTCATACTTAAATATTTTATGCGGCAGTCTTGAAAACGAATTATAGCACATGTGACAACAAATATATTTTGTATTAAAAATATCGTAATGCATCGATGCATGACAATCCAATATAATTAAACTCTTCCACTAATATGAGATTTCTTGTCATTTCATTTTATAATTTTATTGATTCCAAATGAAAGATCTATTTTGTGCTAAAATATTTTATGTGGCATGTTGCGTCTTGAAAACGAACTTGTAATATAAAGATCAAATGTAAAATGTACAAACAATCTAATGCTATGAACATAAATTCATATAAAAGAATGATAACGTGCTTCCTACTGTCCTAAGAATTCTATTATCTCTAATACTGATTGAACTATCAAGCTGTTGCTAAGCTGCAATATTTCTAAAAGGTTCACAACATAGTACTTGGATACGATCGACTTCAATCTTTATTGTATATGCTGGCTTTGTTTTTCCATAAACTTATACTGAATGACACCATTTGTAATCTTACGTAAATATGCAATTTCAAAACAAAACACAATCAAATTAAAATGGTGAAGTAACTAAGTTATGTCATTTTAGTACATTTTTTTTTAACAAAAAGCATCTTTATATTAGAAATGCTGTAGTTTTTGCCATAAATAAATTCTTTTAAGTGTTAGGTCATAGTATTTATACTAGTGGAAACTAAAACACCAACAAACAATGGATGCTAGGTGGACGGGGCAGGTACTTATAATATTTGCTATATTTGCGATCCGCCTTGCTTTTCTCGATTTTTCTTAAAACCGATCCGTGACCCGTTCCGCCCCGTACAAATACTTGCACTTGCAAATACTTTGTAAAAAATTAAGTATTTGCAAATAACCCGCCCCGCCCCGTCCCATTAGATTTGTTGTGTTATTGGGCTATATTTGATGGGCTTATAAAAAATTAAGGTTAAAAAATCTGAAAACAATTATTATGGGCTTAGGTTTAATAAACATTTGGGTTATATATTTGAATTTTAAACAATATTAAACGGGGCGGGTCAAAACGGGGCAAATATCATAATAAAAATTACGATTTGATATTTGCCCCTCAGTTGCAAATAATAACATTTTCCGACTTGTTATCCGACTTGTTCTAAACGGGTATTTGCCTTGACAAGACGGGTACGGAGCGGATCACGGGTTTTAAGCAATTAACGGATACTTGTGCCCAGACCTAGATGCTAGAATGTCAAAAAAATAAAAAACTAATGAATACTAGTAGAAAAGAAAAAAGTTCATTAATTCATTCGTAATTTGGAGAATACTTTTTATTTAGAAACTAATTGTCATTTGCCAGCTGTTTGAAGTTGTTACAATAACTCATCTATTTTTAGAATCCATATTTTATTATTTTTAAGTTTTCAAATAAAAGAGCATATGTATTTTCGACAAGGTGCACAAAATCAAATTTTGGGATTTGTATAAATTTATGTTGTAATATACTAGTAGTTTTACTTACTAATCATTGAAATGAATATTTTTTACCTCTTACAAAGATTTGAAAATTTAGAAAGTAGCATGAGAATATTTTTTACTTGTTCATAAAGTTAATAACTCGAGTACTACACATGGAATAATTTTTTTGTCAAGAGTTTCTATTTTTGTTCGCCAACAAGATATTGTAAATCAAATTGTTTGGTCTAGTGGTAAAGGAATCCTAGTTAGAATACCCGTCCTGAGTTCGAGCCTTGGCCACAATAGACTTAACATCCTTTCCGTTGGGGCGCTGGACCCTTTGAGCAAAGCTTGTGGGATAGTCGATTCCTGTTCGAGTTTGATTTTCGGAACCTAGATACAGCTGGACAAAGCTTGGACCATCGGTCCGGATCCCAGAACTGGTTGGTGACTGTTCGGTCGGCTCCTCAGTTCCGGATATCAGAGTTATAAAAAAAAAAAAACAAGATATTGTATTTAATATATTTTTAACATAGTTCCAGTTCATATAATATTCGACAATTTTTTTTTTTTTTTGGTATTATCTGACTAGTAATTTAATTAAGAAAAAAAAAACAATAATGAAACGTCTTTGTTTTTCCATAAAAAGAAAAACAGGGTAAATTAAGTACGAGAGATTCACGAGACGAAAATTCTCAAAGGCGCAAGATAGTCAAAAGAGCGGGGAAAATGACCCAAAAATATCTATAGAATGTTATAATGCGCTTTATCTTGGTGCCACGTAACTATTCAGAAGAAGACCATTCTCTCGTCTTCTCTCTACGTCCGCCAAGACCTGCCTGTTCACAGCACGACAAAGCCACTTCCCGATAAAAACACAACACCTTTCCCATTGACGCTCTCTTTCACAAACACCGTTATCTTTTATAACCAATCAATATTCGATGTATTTTCAGACGTGTTGACGCCGTTAGTCCCCGTCTAAAAAAGTAAAGCAGCCTTTATTACTTGCTAATCTACATTACTACCATCTAGACCATAGATACTTACCAAAAATTGACATTAACTATCATTTTTATTCTTCTTTCCATAAATTTGAACGGATGGTTTATTACTCTCTTCTTCTTTTTTTTTTTTGTTTGTCAAAATATATGGTTTATTGGGAAGTAGGATTTTTCGAAACTACTACACTACTTCGTTGTTTTTAGGTATTTTCTTCAATAGAAGAAATTTAATGTTAATGTAGAAAATGGGATGACAAAATATCTTTTTAGGAAAAGACTGTAGATTAAAATAATAAATTAAATGGAGGAAGGAAAATAATTTCGTCACTTGTCTTTCGCTTTGTGAGGTCGCAGACCCTGGTCCCCCGGAAATGGTTACAACCGGAAATAGCCGGTATGAAAGGGGAATGGGAACCGGTGAATGCCGGTTTTCCGTATGGTTAGAAGTTTACCGCAGTTGAAATGATTGAGTCGGAGTTTTGACTACTCTGGTTAAGCCTTTGGTCGCCTCAGACCCAGAAAACAAAGATAGGAAAGACGAAGAAAAAAGAAAAAAAGAGAGAGAAAGTAGAGAGAGAAAGCAGAGAGTAGAAGAAGAGAAAAAAGGGGCTTGTCGTCGATGTGCAAGCGTCTGTGACTCCGATAAAGCCATACGGAGTAGAGAAAGAAGAAGTCGAGAGAGCGAGCGGAGTTGTTGTATCTCTAAATCAAGCAAAATTTGAGGTGAAATTGCTGGTTTCTCGTTTGATTCTAGGGTTTATCTCTCTGGTAGCTGTATCGGGTAATGTAATGGAGCTAAACCAGTGGTGATTGTGTTAACGACAGAGATAGCGGCGAAGAAAGGAATCAAGTGCGAAACCGAGGCAAGCTTTGAGGTTTTTGAAAGAGAAGAGGTGGATTTCGAGATTTTCTTGCTGATTTCGTCTGCCTAGGGACTTCTTCGGTATCAGATGAAACAGATCTGAGCTTTAGATTACCGTGGTATGGCGAGCTCGGAGGTTTCAACGAAAGGAAATCGCGGAGGTGAAAACTTTCCCTCCGCTGGTTACAGTGACCCAAAGGAGACCAGAAATGTCTCCGTCACCGGCGAGGGGCAAAAAAGTCATTCCAACCGATCTGTAGCTGCTGAGCGTGTTGGTAAGACTCCGTCACTGACTTTTCTTAGCTTGGTTTTGGTTACAGACTCAGTTGATCTAACTCCTGATTTCTACCTTTTCTTCTTCATAGTCGATCCTGAGGCTGCTCTCTACAGAGAGCTATGGCACGCTTGTGCCGGTCCGCTTGTGACTGTCCCTCGACAAGATGACCGAGTCTTTTATTTTCCTCAGGGTCACATCGAACAGGTGAGATTTCTTCTCTGAGTTTTTTTTTTTCCCTCTCTGATTCCGATTTGCTGAGATATATTTTTAATGACATTTTTTCCGGTTTCTGATGTTTCAATTTTGTCATTTTCTCGCTGATTAGGTGGAAGCATCGACAAACCAGGCGGCAGAACAGCAGATGCCTCTCTATGATCTTCCATCGAAGCTCCTTTGTCGAGTTATTAATGTAGATTTAAAGGTAGGCAGCTTCTCTCACTTCATTGATAAAGTTTGGTTTCTGAGTCTTGAATTGTTTGTTAACGCTAATTTTTATCTTTTGATATTGCAGGCGGAGGCAGACACCGACGAAGTTTATGCGCAGATAACTCTTCTTCCTGAGTCTAATGTAAATTGCGTTTCTGATTTATTTGTTTTGAGGGCTGTAAAATGATCTCATCTTTCAACAAGCTGATTTCGATTTATGTTTTCTTGATGAATACAGCAAGACGAGAATGCAATTGAGAAAGAGGCGCCGCCTCCTCCGCCCCCGCGGTTCCAGGTGCATTCGTTCTGCAAAACCTTGACTGCATCTGACACAAGTACACACGGTGGATTTTCTGTTCTTAGGCGGCATGCGGATGAATGTCTCCCACCTCTGGTTTGTGTTTCAGTTTCTTCTTATATATGTTGACATAATTATCCTTATGCTTGTTCTAAGATTGTCACTAACTCGTTCTTTGTTTCTTCTCACAGGATATGTCACGCCAACCTCCTACGCAGGAGTTAGTTGCAAAAGATTTGCATGCAAACGAATGGCGCTTCAGACATATTTTCCGAGGTATAGGAATTTGTATGAGTCGTAATATGAGTATTTTTCTATTATTTATGTTCCTTGAGTCTTTGTGTCATTAAACTCCGGTGGTTATTGATGTTTGTGATGATGCTAACCAGGTCAACCACGAAGGCATTTGCTTCAGAGTGGATGGAGCGTGTTTGTTAGCTCCAAGAGGCTGGTTGCAGGCGATGCCTTTATATTTCTAAGGTTTGTGGATTTTTTTATGTTCATGATACTTATTTAGCTGTATCTGTTTGTTTCTCTGATGTGAAGTTTCTAATACTTTTTATAGGGGCGAGAATGGAGAATTACGTGTGGGTGTAAGGCGTGCAATGCGACAACAGGGAAATGTGCCATCTTCTGTTATATCAAGCCATAGCATGCATCTTGGAGTATTGGCCACCGCATGGCACGCCATTTCAACCGGAACTATGTTTACAGTCTACTACAAACCAAGGTTTCTTTTGGTTTAGCTCACAAAACCGCTTTTAGTTTTGAGCTCTTTGCTCTTTTATGTTGGCAGTGTTACTTTACTAAACGTTCATGCATTTTGTTGTTTTGTTTGCGACAGGACAAGTCCATCTGAGTTTATTGTTCCGTTTGATCAGTATATGGAGTCTGTGAAGAATAACTACTCCATAGGCATGAGATTTAAAATGAGATTTGAAGGCGAAGAGGCTCCTGAGCAGAGGTAAAAAAAAATGTCTACTGCTTTTCCAATATCATATCCAGTTTTGTGGTATATTGTACAGTTTTCAAACTCAATCTGATTTCCTGTGGAAGGACAAAGCTCACATATTGTATTGTTTGATATTAGGTTCACCGGCACAATCGTTGGGATTGAAGACTCTGACCCCAGCAGGTGGGCAAAATCAAAGTGGAGATCCCTTAAGGTATGTGACCTAGTTCCCAGAGAAGACCAAGACTGTTGTTATAGTGAATGGATGCTGAATGTTCAATTTTCTGTCAGGTGAGATGGGATGAGACTTCTAGTATTCCTCGACCTGATAGAGTATCACCGTGGAAGATAGAGCCAGCTCTTGCTCCTCCTGCTTTGAGTCCTGTTCCCATGCCCAGGCCTAAGAGGCCCAGAACTAATATAGTTCCTTCGTCTCCCGACTCTTCCATGCTCACAAGAGAAGGTAAAATATCCCCCTTCTGTTGCAGTACGTGTGAGTGTATTAGTGTGTCTGAAAACTAGATTAAACTCGTTAAAAGTGAGGCTAATTCATTGTACGCGCAACAGGCTCATCCAAAGCGAACATGGACCCTCTGCCGGCAAGTGGACTTTCAAGGGTCTTGCAAGGTCAAGAATACACGACCTTGAGAACGAAACATACTGAGAGTGTAGAGTGTGATGCTCCTGAAAATTCTGTTGTGTGGCAATCCTCAGCGGATGATGATAAGGTTGACGTGGTTTCGGCTTCAAGAAGATATGAGAACTGGATGTCTTCAGGCAGACATGAACCTACTTACACGGACTTGCTTTCTGGCTTCGGGGTTAACATAGATCCATCCCATGGTCATCGGATACCTCTTTATGACCATTCTTCATCACCTTCTATGCCTGCAAAGAAACCTATGAGTGATCAGGATGGCAAGTTTGATTATCTTGCTAACCAGTGGCAGATGATGCAATCTGGTCTATCCCTGAAGTTACATGAATCTCCTAAGGTCCTTGCAGCATCTGATGCGCCTTTCCAAGGCCGTGGCAATGTCAAGTATGGCGAATATCCGGTGCTTCATGGTCTGACGACTGATAATGCTGGTGGTAACTGGCCAATACGTCCACGTGCTCTGAATTATTTTGAGGAAGCGGTTCATGCTCAAGCGCAAGCTCAGGCTAGGGAGCATGTAACGAAACGACCTGCAATAGTACAAGAGGAGACGCCAAGGTCAAGAGACGGGAACTGCAGGCTTTTTGGCATTCCTCTGGTCAACAACATGAATGGGACAGATTCAGCCATGTCTCAGAGAAACAACTTGAATGACGCAGCGGGCCTTACGCAGACCGCCTCCCCAAAGGTTCAGGATCTTTCAGATCAGTCAAAAGGGTCAAAATCGACAAATGATCATCGCGAACAGGGAAGACCCTTCCAGACTAGTCATCCCCATCCGAAGGACGCTCCTACGAAAACAAACTCAAGTAGGAGTTGCACAAAGGTGAGGTTTTTGCTCTTGTTCCACACAGATAGTATTGCGCTTGTGAGAGGCCCTTGAAGCAAATTTCGATCAACTCACATTTTGTTTTACAGGTTCACAAGCAGGGGATTGCACTTGGCCGGTCAGTGGATCTTTCAAAGTTCAACAACTACGAGGAGTTAATCGCGGAGCTGGATAGGTTGTTTGAGTTCAACGGGGAATTGATGTCTCCTAAGAAAGATTGGTTGATAGTTTACACAGATGATGAGAATGATATGATGCTTGTTGGAGATGATCCTTGGCAGTAAGATCTTGCTGTTTTTCCATCTTCCCTACCTGAAATTTACATCTGTGTTGGTATTTTTTTCCGTTTATCATTGACACAATGATAATTTCACAGGGAGTTTTGTTGCATGGTTCGAAAAATCTTCATATACACGAAAGAGGAAGTGAGGAAGATGAACCCTGGAACTCTAAGCTGTAGGAGCGAGGAGGAAGCAGTTGTTGGAGAAGGATCAGATGCAAAGGATGCCAAGTCTGCATCGAATCCTTCATTGTCCAGCGCCGCCAACTCTTAAACAAAAAATGTCCAACACCCTTTTGCTGCAAGATCGAGGTATGTTTATTTTTCCGTCTGAACTAATACGAGGACAGCGACTCAGAAGGAGAGACGGAAGCAACGTTTATATCGTTACAGACATTGATGTTTGATCCTTTGTTAACGCAGGAGATTAGAGTTAAGAAAGCATATCAGGTGGGCAGGGCCGGTGGTGGAGACTGGAGAGCAAAATGGGATTATGGTGCTTTTTAAGATATGATATTAAAAAAGTAATGCAATTTTTGAAGTATTTTGTTGGCCACTTAGTATTAGCATCTTCCACCACCCTATTATCTAATAATAATCAATATATATATATTTTATAAAGTAGTAAAACAAGAAAAGGTGACAGGTATTATATAGTAGAATATGGAAGGCTCTTATTTTAAGTAGAAAAAGATGGTGTGGAGTTGTAGATGGAGGCCGTTTATCGGTTCTGGTTTTATGTATTTCGTTTATTTCTTCCTATGATCTCTTGAAGTCTTTTATTGTTTATATATTAAATCCCACTGTACATAAGTTTTTAAGATTTTACCCTTTTTTAATAGTACTGGATATTCGTTTTCTCTTCCCATTTTGTGTTATCGGATTTATATGTTTGATGGATGTTTCATCATTTGAAAAAATCAGTCGCGTTTAATTCACTAAAGCCTAACGGGGATTAGATTTGCGGTTCTCTCAAAGACCGTATAAAATAGGTCCCAAAGTTTGTTAGATTACTCTTGTACACTGTTGTCTTGATCTATGGTTTGATTCCATTACATGAATTCTTCATATTCAAGCGTGCCGTCACCTACACACATTACATGAGTAAGGACTTCAAACCATTCGAAATCAGTAACTCATCAACTTTATTTTTTATGTGCGTAGGTTGTTTATATTAGTGTAAACATTAAGAGACTGTTTTAAGAATGAATACTTATTTATCACCACCAAAGAATGAGTGCACTCAAACTCTTCACCAAAATCTCTGGGACGCAAATCGTAGAACTGGATAAAACTAAATAGGGAAAATTGGCAATTTTGTCCGAAAAAAAGCTCTTCTTGTCCATATACACTTTCACAAACCCACTTTGTCCCCTTACTCATTTTTTTTTACAATTAATCCAAATTTACCTTCAAATTGATTTTTTTTTTTTTTCAAATTTTGAAAGGGGGAATTGCCAAAACTAGTACATAATTTGATTTGAAATGCAAAACTAATACCTATATTGAATTATGAGCAAAACTAGTACTATGGGTATGTACAATTACAAACTAAACCCTTATGAACAAAAAAAAAAACGCTGGTCGCAATGTCTGTCTTACCCTTTTTAAAGTCTATTCATGAAGTTTACGGAGTATTAAATTCGTAATCACAACTCAAATTTAATTTAGAAAATTATTGAAATTTTTTTTGATGAAACAAAATTATACATAAATAAGATTAGAACATTTAGCATCTATGAAAAGTAAAATTGCATAAAAATAAATTCATATAAGTCAAGTAAGATAAATTATGTTTGTAACCTATAAACCATGTGAAGTCTACTCAAGAAGTCTAATAAATGCTAAAACCTTAAATTTAAATTTTAAAAT
Organism: Noccaea bulbosa; assembly: GCA_900406535.1. Classification (NCBI taxonomy): domain Eukaryota; kingdom Viridiplantae; phylum Streptophyta; class Magnoliopsida; order Brassicales; family Brassicaceae; genus Noccaea; species Noccaea bulbosa. The sequence continues at coordinate 63,495 of OVBJ01000332.1, forward strand.
TTATAAAAAATATTTTGAAAAACATATTTACACATAAATTTAACACAGCCAACTACAATCCATATAAAATAATTTTGCAAATACATTAATCAATTTAGATCAAGTAAGACAAATTATGTTAAAAAAAAATAAAAAATTGTGTGAAGTCTACTTATGAAATCTATCAAATAACAAAATTTTAAATTTAAAGTTTAAAATCGATAAAAAATAATTTAGGCTTCAAAAATTATTAATAATCTAAATGAAGACAAATTCTATTTATGTAAAATAAAATTTCTTGAAAATTAATCAATTTATAAGTTTCATGAGTAAACCAATCATGAAGCTTA